>PKMM01011662.1:0-14403 GCA_002933915.1 Eutrema heterophyllum | reverse complement strand
AAAATTTTCCAAACATGAACGAGCAGTAGTTGCACCGAGCCGGAGGTATTCATCAACCGTATCAGCCAAAGTACCATATGCCAAGAGACGAATTGCTGCTGTGCACTTTTGAAGTCCCGAGAGACCATGCATTCCGAGAGCATCTTTCTTCTGTCGAAAGAATCGAATTTCATTGGAGAGTCGATCAACAATCTTCAAGAACAATGGCTTGTTCATTCTAAAACGTCGTCGGAATAGATTAGGAGGGTATGTTGCACTTTCACTGAAATAATCGTTCCATAAACGTATGTGGCCTTCCTCGCGATTTCTTTCGATAAAAACTCATTTTTTTTTACTCGTTTGCCTCCTGATGATCACCATAATCAATGAACAGATTATCGAATATTTGATCAAATACTTGATCAAAATGTTGATCAAAATTTTCATCAATTGATCCATCAAAGGGTATTATGGGAAGAAGATGTCATATTTGTTTTAGATTTGTATGAAAGAAGATGAGAGATTTGAAAGAAGATGAGAGAAGGGATCAATAATTGTTTGCGATTTGTTATGAAAAGAGGATTTGATAAAGGATACAAGAAGGAGAATGAGAGAAGAGGAACCGGTTTACAAAATATATAAGAAGGAGCATGAGAGAAGGATACAAGAAGGAGAATGAGATAGCAAAGAAACAAAACATGTGTGGTCTCAAACTTTACATAGCAAAGAAACAAAACCCACACCACAAACCAACAAATAAAACGACAAACATAGCAAAGCCTTGTGACTTCTCTTGTTCTTTTGTGTCGACTTCCATGCCATCATATTTTAGTTTATTGGAATCTTCTTCTTGTTTCAGAATTCAGATATACAAGGGACTTTGGATTTTTCTTGGAAGAAAACAGATTAAACAAATGATTATTATAGCATTGGTATGCTTGAGATAGTATCTAACAATGATGAGTTGATTTGTGTCGTCAAATTGTTGCTAACCTTGTTCTTATTAATAAATCTGGAAAAAGGCTCAACAAACAAGAATCAAAGACATGTAAAAGTAAAAATATAAAACAAACACACACACACATGCGAATCTAGAAATGAGACGAGTCCTCCTACACTTTGTGTCCTAAAGATTTTCCTGCTTGCTCTCCACTAAAGATATAGAGGAGCATACTTGCTTAATTCCATTTCGTAAGACTCATGTGGACTAACAAGTACTACTGGTTCAGTTTGGTTTAGATTCGAACATAACAAATTGGGGTTCTATATTGAACCTTTAGTACACAAAAAAGTGATTCATAATAAAACAAAACTACACTGTAAAATCACAAGCTCAGATTATTCAAACACATATCTCCTACTCAAATTGATAAGAGGTGCTGGACCGAAACATAAACAAGAACACATAGGAAGTTGGTTTTGTTTGATGTATATATCAATGAATTGAGACTAAGAGATTGTTAATTAAGAAAACCAAAAATAAGAAAACCACAATGTAAAATAATAATAAGATTAAACTTGTAAATTTCTTCTTGTTCTCTTCATCTAAAGTCTCTCAAGGAATGGGGAACAGCTGCCAGTGACTTGGTTCAATCTAGATATCCATCTCAGAGTCTGTCAATTGTCTCACCAAAACAGCTTTTATGTATGGAGATGCTGCTTTAACCCTGAGATTGGAGCAGAACATTCTAGTTAGAAAAAAGCTAATGGTGAAGGTTTTAATAAAGAAAATTAGCTGCATTTTTTTGTAACTAGCACGATACAAAGAAAATATACATCACATAATCATGGCACGGACAAGATGCATCATCTAGCCATTCTCATTGTTCAATCTAGAAATCTGATCATGTAATCCACGAGAGACATGTAAAGCAAAGTCAATCTCAAACAATTAACATTAAACAAACTCATTTCATTAAATTAAAACATAACATGAACAATTAACATAAAACAAACAACAACAAACTAAAACAAACACAACTTCAAAGATTCAAATAAAACAGATGAGATCACTAATTAGCCAACATTTCTGTAATAAGCTTCTTCTTTAGAGTTTCTTCATAGTCACATAATGGTTCTTTTTTTGCAATGAGACTGTCAAGTAAACCCATTTTCTTTCCTCTCCAAATCCTTCTCTTTTATGGCCCACATGGTCTAAAACTTTTCGAGAACATTTCCCTCTACTGTACTCTTCTTCCCTCTGCCTTTTGCTGCTTTAACACCAGGAGGACGGTTGGTGGTTTGATCTTCTTCACCAGTCCTTCTTTCCTCTGCATGAGAGCTTGATGATTGTGCACCATTATCACACCTTCTCCTTTTACAGCTTCCATCAGTTTTAGTAGTAGATAGTTCACACCATTTCTGGTCATTACGCAGCTCCTTCCAAGCATGGTCAAGGGTGAACTTCTTCTTGTGATCATTGTAGAAGATCTCGTGAGCCAGTTTGAGAACATCATTTTCATTCTGACCACTAGCTTTCTCTCTTGTTGCAGCCTCATAGGATCCACAGAACTTGCAAACAAGGTCATTGATCTTCTGCCACCGCTGCTTACACTGAGTAGGCTCTCGGATTTCACGTCCTGCAGCCTTCGGACTTGCAGCAAAATAGGCTGCAATGCGTGACCAGAACGCCCCTGACTTCTGCTCGTTGCCTACAACAGGATCCTTGCTCGTGTTGAGCCAGGAGCTGATGAGCAATACATCATCAGTCGGGGTCCATTTCCTTCTTTCTCTTCTCTCCACAGGCGTGTCTTCACCGAAGCTTGAATCTTCAGTACAAGCTTGAGTACTAAAGACAGGAAATGGATCATGAAATGTGGGGACACTATCTTGTTGACTGTTCAACAGTTCAACAAAATTAGATGTGTGACTATATGGATACGTAGAAGACATATCCACAAATGACAAAGAAGAGAGAAAGATAAGAAGAAAAGTGTTTAAGAGATAAAAAAAAAAAAAAAAGAAGAAGGAATGTGATCAAAGATGAAAAGAAAGAGAAGCCAAGCAGAAGCGTTTAATAGAGGATAACAAAGGAAGAGAAGAAGAAAATAAAGAGAGAGCATTCATCACAAGTTCACAACCACATCAACTTGACAAGCATTCATCACAACCAGGCCTTCTATCTAACCAGAAACCATTTACTAACACAACTATAATCTAACACTAATGCATTTATTACCATCTAATAGATTTAGCTCAGTTCCAAGATATCATTCATCACAACCATACGAGAAGCTTCAATTTGTCTCCTCTCTGACATTACAAACCCCAAAAAGGATGATGAAAAAACAAATAATCAGGAGAAACCATTGGAAACATTAGTGGTTGATCAATCTTCTTAACCAACTCCCTATCAACGATCTTACAATCCAATCGAAATCTTACCCTTTTAAAGGGTAACAAAGATGGTTTATCAAAGATCCATAATTTCTAGTGATCACTAACAAAACCCACAAGAAAAGATATTTCATGCATATTTTGATGAAGAATCAAGAAAGCAGAAGATGAAAAACTTACCCAGTGGGTGTTCCAACTTGAAAGAAATATTAGCCATGGTGATTTCTGAAATCAGAACACCAAATCAATCAACACGATAAAAGAACTATATGAATTGAAATTTGATATTCTAATAGCAATCTAGCAAGATCGAATAATTCAGAGATTAGGGTTTCTCGTTTCCCCTAAATTTGCCTACGAGACATAGTAAGCTACAAAAAGGAAAGCAAACCACACGTTTACAAAAAGGAAAGCAAACCAATTCAATGATTATATTAAGATAAAAACCACTCATACGCAACTAATACACAATCTTTAACCTAATTAAGCTCAAGCCTTTTAAGAATTGAACAGATTCATGAAAAACCAAAAAAGGACTCACATTAAGAACACGAGAAATTCCCTGAGTTTTGAGAAGCTCAGAGCGAGAGGCATTGTCGTAGCTCCCGAGGTAAAGAAACTCCGGCAAGATCTCCGACGGAAAAGCGCTGACGTGGACTTGCGCAGCCACCACAACGGAGGAATCCGGCATACGGTGGCCACAGATTCCACAGACTTCTCCTTCCTCGTACTTATGGTAATGCCCACAAACGGAACAAGGGTTTTCTCTCTCTCTCTTCCTCATAATCAAATTTTGGGGATTTCGCAGATTCTGATTCGGGTTTTAGACCTAGATCTGATTACTGATCAAGACCCAAATCACGGATTAGATTGCCGAGGGGGTGAAATTAGGGTTTTGAGGGTTGAAGAAGAGGAAAGATTGGAAATTTTTTGGGAGGAAGCTGCGTGCTTGCTTGGGAGGAACTAATCGAGAGGATGAGCGAATTTGAGAGAGAGCGAGGAAGAACTATTCGGTAACTCTCTTCTTCTCCTCCTCCTTCCCCATTTCCGCCGCCTTCTTAGCCATGCTCTTCACCTCCGACACCATTCTCCGACACCATTCACCACTTCGGATCGACGAAACCACTCGCAAAGAGACGCAGTAGAAGGAAAAACAAATGTGGAGGTCTATCGACGGAGAGAGCGAGGAGAAGATAGAGAAAAAGAAAGAGATCAATAAAAAATAAACACCTGTCACTTAAGAATCGGTTCTTAAAGATCTTAATTAAGGATCGGTTCTTAGTTTTTTCAATAATTTTGATTTAATTTTAATTAAAAAAAACTTAAGAAACGTACTTAAGAAACCCCATTGATCATGCTCTAATAGACTCTTCTCTGGGTCGATGCCTCCTCTGTTTATTTTTGTCGACCCATTTTCTTGATACTATTTATTTTATCTATACTTTAATCAGATCGGTACATGAGTGCTGTTTCAGCGAATTAAAATATTTCAACATGAATTTTACTCTACAATTTTTCTTTTAGGCTGAAACCAAAGGGGATCGATCATTAGAGGTTTGAGCAATTTTAATGATGCATATTAATCTAACGTAAACTATCTCTAACCAATAAAATTAATTAACCACATTTGCTTGGGAAGCCATATCTCATTTGGATTTAAGCGTTTTAGGCCACCGTAGAACGAAGCAAGTGTGGGAGAAGCCAATATGAAATACGCTACACGAACAAATTTACATAAATATACTAATCAAACAATAATTGGTGACAAATTTACATAAATATACTAATCAAACAATAATTGGTGTATGTCTCCGTCCGGTGGTTGACCAAAATGTTCATTAATGCTTCTACACACTAGGAGATCCAAGTTTTAATTCTCCAATAATGCAATTTTTGCACAGATTAATGAAGATGAATTTATAAGAAAATCTTCGACATGGTACAAGTAGAACCGTTCATCGTGATCGTAGATCCTTTTGGAACGGGTAGCGTTATCCGTTTTAGAATTCTCTTTGTATTAGTTTTTATAATTTGTTCAATGTTAAAAAACAAATAAAAACAATAATTGAGTGCAATGGCTGACCCATTAATTCATTATATAGTAACTGATAATTTAATATTAGTTTTTTTTTTTTAATGAATGTAAAATTTATTCAACCCAAAAAACCGATTTTACATCAAGTGTTTCGTTAGTTTGAGATTTTGAGAGTGATTAATACAAAATTTTGAGCTTCTTGTAGAGAACCATACTTCATAGCTTTTCTCATACTTGCTATCTCCGAGTCCTTGTATCGAGGATAAGCGGTTTCGAACTTGTTTGTCTATGAACTTGATGAGACATTGTGAGAAAAGTGGAACTCCACTATGTCTCCTTGGAATTCTCTTTTTCCATAGGCAATGCATCGTTGTTTGAAAAACATACCGAATGAGGAAGATTTCCACACGGTCAAAGCTTTTGGTTGTGAGCATATGAAGGAGAGTTTGCCAACTGGTAGCGAATCGAGTCTTGAGAATTCCCTTTGTTAGAGGGGTTCAAATCTCCGTTGAAAATCTGCAGTTTTTGTGAGTCTCCATCGAATCCACACAGTGAAGTCAAGGAATGAGAGATTTTCAGAAGAATATTATACCAGATCATATGCCTGCATAGCCAAAGCGACTTTCTCATCAGCAATCCTGACGCTGTGTTTCTGCTCATCAAGTGCTTCCTCTGAGAACTGTGTAACAGAGGTATTGGGTGTGACATTTCCAGTTCTGCCTCTTCTTATATCATCTATCTCTTTTTCACACCGTTGTTCGTTTTGTCTTTGATTTTCTACTCAAAACACAAAAAGACACAAACAAAGATGAAAGACAATCCACAAAAACCGATAAATACAGAGCATATATATATAGATGCTTTACAAAGTCTTACGTTATTCTAAAACTCAACTCATCCAACAACAACAAGCTATGCAGAGCATGAATTTCTCAAATGAATGGGGTTTAGTGAAATTTCTGAAGATCATGTGTGAGGTACACCGTAAGGATAAGTTACTTCTCAAAGAGCATATACATATATAGATAGTTAACAAAGTCTTACTTTATACTAAAACACAGCAAACAACTCATCTCTAACATAACTCATCCACAAAACAATAAGCTATGCAGAGCACTAAAGAAGTGATATGTTTTAATCTGTTGTTACCTTGCAAACTTTTGTCCAAATCACGAAGGAGTGCATATTTTTTCTGCAAAACATGGGCCAGCGAAACAAGATCTGCGCCGATATATATATCAACAAATCGTTTGCTTAGTTATTATGGATGAACAAAGAGGTCATATCTTGTCTCATATTCAAAAGGAAGAAGAAACCATAACAGAGATGCAAATAACAAACAAACAGTTTTGTTTTTCTTTACTAAGTAAAACGTCGAACAAGAACAAGAAAAACTAGTACAAGAACAAAAATCCTAAGCTTCAACAACTTGCCCAGGATTAGCGAAACCAGTATCTCATCATACACAACTCAAATTGCCCCAATATTGCGACAAAAGATTGATCAAATCTTACAACACATTCGGTCCCATTTAGTTTATCATCACTCTCGACCAACCCAAGAACAAGACAACAATCAATCTTCCGATTTTGAATCGCGATTTCGTTACCATATCTTATCAAGAAACTAAAATTCTAGAGCAATTTCACAGAATACTAATTGGAAAATTCGTCGTAAATAAAAAGCGATTCGAGAAAGATACGATTTGCTTACTAGCTTCAAACTCATCGGCGAAGGACATTTGGGTATTTAGGGTTTCGCAAGATGCCAATGTTTGGAGAATTTTGGAAATATATTCGCAATTCTTTAAAACCCGTTTTATTAGTTGGCGCACAAACTAAATCCGTTTATTAATTTCATTTTAATATACACTTTGGGATTTTATTATGTTTAGTTTTTTTTTCATTTTCTTGCACTGAACCATGAACTAATTCCTAATTATTCAACCTAAACTAGGCATGACCACGGTTACAGTTACGGTTATTACGGTTACGGTTACAAATTTATGTTAACTTTAACCTTAACCATTTAATATACGGTTTAAACGGTTATGGTTAATGCAGTTTCGGTTATTACGGTTACGGTTAGATATGGTTATGGTTATTTGATGGCTATGATACGGTTAACATCAATGATATATCCATACATTTATTTAATTTCTGTCAAAAAGTTTTAGACATGATATATCGACCAAAATTTTGACGATGATATCAACTAATATAAAGCTAAAATTTATAGTATGAAATTATGATTATATGATTCAAACTTTTATGTGGTGAATTAGCTAAATAACCATGAATTCTATTATTATGTAAACTAAGAATGATTTGATTAATAAAAAAAAAGGTAGTACCTAGTGATCGTGGATGGAATGGATTTAGTGGGGACATTGAACGATTTAAATCATAGTTTTTAGCACGTTCACTATTAATTAATGGATTAGTTATTATTTGATTATACATCATGTTTCTATGTTATATTATTTATACTTATACATAATAAATTATTAATATTTTTATTTTATTTTAAAAATGGTTACGGTTAAAAATTTAAGGTTTTAACCTTGCGATTAACCAACGGTTTTGATACGGTTACGGGTAATTAACGGTTACGGTTAGTAGTTCTATTAACCGTAACTAATATATTTGTACGGTTAACGGTTATGGTTTTTAACCATTTTATACGGTTACAGTTTGAAAACGTTCCGGTTACGGTCCGAAATACGGTTACGGTTTAATTTTGGTCATGCCTAACCTAAACCACCAAAATTAAGGCTACAAGTTGTATAATTTTAATGGAAAAACATTTGGTACCCACTAAATTAAAGAGCTTTCATGGTACATATATGAATATTCTATCATATTCTGACGTATTTTTTCTTTCTTTTTTTTAAGGATTTTCACAAATTTTTATGAAGAAAACAAATTACACCTCAAGATAACACAGCTATAAAGAACTTAATTCAACAACTACACAAAATCATAAATCTTAACCACTTCACAATCACTAACCTCTCTATTTAAACACCATTTGCCCAAACCTCACATATTCATCAAACAATCTTAAACCAGTTCAAAATCTTCTTTCCAAAAACACCTAAACAACATTCTCCATGATGATGAATAAGCAATCACCATTCTTGCTTTTAACAGCAATCTTGTTCACAGTCGCTGTTTTCGCAGCAGCGCTTGATCCTGCACCTGAAGACCCCATTTTCGAGCTCTACATGCACGATTTACTCGGAGGAAGCAGTCCCACGGCAAGACCCATCACTGGTCTGCTCGGGAACATTTACAACGGTCAAGTCCCATTTGCTAAGCAGATTGGTTTCACTCCTCCCGAAAACGGTATCGCCATACCAAACGCAAACGGCGCACTCCCGACGGTTAACGGCATCAACGGTATGCCTCTAGGGACAGGCTTGTCTGGTACAGCTTACTCTGGTGTCTGGTCAGAACCTGAACGGGATTCAGACTCAGTTAGGTCCTGATGGTCTGAGTCTCGGGTTTGGCACGATCACAGTGATCGATGACATACTCACATCTGGTCCTGACTTGGGTTCGCAGCCGCTTGGTAAGGCTCAGGGAGTTTATGTTGCAAGCTCTGCATATGGAAGCACACAGATGATGGCTTTCACAGCTATGCTTGAAGGTGGTGAATACAATGACAACCTCAACTTCTATGGGATTTATAGGATCGGAAGCGCCATGTCGCATTTGTCAGTGACTGGAGGAACAGGTAGGTTCAAGAATGCTTGTGGCTTTGCAGAGGTAAGGCCATTGATTCCATCGGGTCAGCATCAAGTGGATGGAGCTGAGTCGCTTCTGAGGATCAGTGTCCATCTAAAGTACTAAATCAACCAAAAGATTATAAATTTGTGCATGTGTGTGTGTGTGTGAATGTTCCTTGATGATGTGGCGAATTCTCACGTTTTGATTGGAGGATTATTTCTCAGATTATTTTTGCCTACGTGGATACCCTGAGAATCCTCTAAATCTCATCCCTTTTATATAAAGGAGATGTGTATGCAGTTACTAAACCATCTTGTTACTAAATCAGATAAAATAACTGAGTACTTTTCTTTGGAAACTTCGTTTTATTAAAAGAAAAAGGATCTAAACAATATCAAAAGTCAAAACCGCAAGGAAATGCGAATGCAACAAGAAAAAAATTATTATACATTTTATATTAGGGACTATAATCAGAGCTGGCTTTGACATTTGAAAGGCTAGGAAAAAAAATAGCGTGTGCACAAATTTTGAACATGAAATTTTGATTAATCGTCACATTTTCATACACCAATAAATCTATAAAAATCGAATTGAAGTATTATAATGTTGGTTTGATTTTCTACTTAAACCGATTGAACATTTAAAAGCGAGACTGACAAACTAGAAATTGGAGAGAAGAAATACAAAGTACTACAACTTAGTTCCTTAACACAAATACCATCTCAAGATTATGGGGCAGGGAGTTGTGGAATAGAGTATTCGTGACAGGCGTAATGGACAAATGTAATTTTATTAGCAGCTCCATTTTTCCGAATATTCATTCGACGAAAGATTCTTCCATTGCCCAATGTCCTCTTAACCACGGTCACATCGAACTTTTGCGGTTCAAAAGTTTTTGGATTATTCTGCATACACACATTTAGTAAATCACGAACGAATCAGACTTAGGATATATGATCCACCAACACCTAGATTCACTAGATTTTAGATGAAGTATCATAGATTTTAATATATAAATCAAATCCAAAAGATATCATACACCTAAACCTAGATATAACATGATTAAAGTTGTCTCAAGAGATCTATAATATATAAATCACTTACAATCCTGCCTCTGATGACGGATCCAACATTTTTAATCTCATCCCATACGTTGTTGTCTTCGAAAGGGATCCTATCCACCCGGAAAAAACCCGGTTTGTCCAGGGGAATGTTATCCTTCTCCACAACATTAAACAAGTTCGCGTTGTCAAAAAGAAACAGTAGCTCCTCGGAACTTAGCCAACTCTACCGTTCTGGGCAGAGAGAGAGAGAGAGAGAGAGAGAGAGAGAGAGAGAGATGGATGGAAATTTTTTGTTTTCGTGAGAGACGGCGCAGAGACAAAGAGAGATTTAGGTCAGAGACGTGAGAACTTACTTGTAGAGGTGTCAACTTGGGTCTGCGGGTTCGGCCCAAGAGCGGGCTTGGACTCTAAAAAATTGTTGAACCCATTTATCAATTTATTGTTGTATGTTGTATCGTATCGCAAACCCAAGTGTTTTTGAGAGTCAAGAATTGGGCTTTGACTATTAAGATGGTTCGAGCATAACTATACCAATTAGATTTTCACACTGCACGTCCGCGCGGAATAAATGTTTTTTTTGTAGATTTAATGTAATATTTTGAGATTTTGGAAAACCCGAGATCTAGACAACAATCCGGTTCATATATAATTCTAAAACCCAAGATTATAAAACCCGGTTAAACATGTAAAAACTCAGCACATAACCTTGAACTGGAAATAATCATTGACCTGTATGGATCATGGTTTTACAAAATTATAGTGCAATTAACGGGTTTCAATAAAAAATATATTTAACTAAACCTTGTTTAGACACAAAAAGTGTTTCTGTTTTAATAGTATAAATTGCAGATGAAGAAAAACGCATCCCTGTCAAACGAATTGGAGAGTATTAACAGCAGAAAACCAAAAATCCAAAATGAAAAGAAAAATAAAAAACAAATCTGGTCTATATTCAGTTATTTTTAATATATTAAACCAAAGAAAATCTCGAAAATCTTTTGTATGTTGTCTAATAAATCTTTTAAATCATAGATTTTTAACACCAATTCTCACCCAAAGATTTTCCTAGAAGATATTATATTTAAATTTATCCTAAATTTGAAATTATATTTATTTTTAATATTTATATTAATAAAAATAAATTGGGATAATGTTAAAATAGTTTCCAAACATATTTTTGTAAAAACATTATGAGTGTTTTGATGTAGATACTAAAAGTGCTTCTGTTTTAATAGAATATATTTTTAACACAAATTCTCACCCAAATATTTTCTTAGAAGATATTATATTTAAATTTATCCTAAATTCGAAATTATATTTATTTTTAATATCTATATTAATAAAAATAAATTGGGATAATGTTAAAATAGTTTCCAAACAGATTTTTTTTAAAACATTAGGAATGTTTGGATGTATATACTAAAAGTTTAATAGAATAGAAGATACTCAAAAGTACAGTATGTAACATCCAAAAACAATGTCTGCTCATAAAAAATACTATATATTGACTTGATCAAGAAAATCACTTGGTCAGATGCCCGAGGATATCCGAGGCAGGACAAGAAATGAGCCGACTTTGAGAAGGACGTTATCTCATACCAGACTTTACCATTACCGTCAAGCTCTATCGAAAACCTTTCTTCTCCAGCTAGTAAATGGCCCTGAAGAGTCCCGCTCCCGAAACCGAAATGTGCAGGGCCTTTTCTAGATTTCCGGCTTTCATCGACATAAACCACTTGTAGAGGAAGCATCACCCATGGAAGAACTTCTTTCACACAGATGCAAAACTTCTTACCGGTTTCAACAGGAGTTGTGTGATCAACGAATGCCCAATCCATACCAAAATGCCTGCAAATTTTGATCAAAATCAATGAGAAACAAAACGGATTCATTGTCATGGTGTCTGATGAATAGAGCAAACATTACTTCCAATTCTAAGAGCTTTTTTCCCCTTCTCGAAACTCTCTTTACCAGAACCGACTAAAACGCGAGAATGATTGATCAAGAATCCATTTTTATCGACTTCTGAATCCTCCTTTAGCTTAGCTATTGATCTAGACGAAGCTCCTCGGTGCTTGTTGTCATAATTGAACGTTTCTGTTCTGAATTTTGAAATCACACACACCATTCATATACTCAAGAGAGAGTTTTCTACTGCAAGATTTGTTTGTTATTGCAAATTTATGATTGTGATTCTTACTTGTTGCTGTTGCTCGGTAGATGGACGGCCCCAGCTCAAGAACGCCATCTTTTCCACAAGAACTGAAACAGAGCCACAAGCACAAGAAATATCGGCAGCTAAATACACTGTAAAGAGAGAGAACCAGTTGTTTTGAAGGTAAATAAAAAGCTAAATGGTGAGATATTTAAAATTGGAATTTGGGAGTGATGAGAGACGTGGATAGAGAAGAAACTGTACGCTTCACAAATCGGAGGCGTGTGTTACTGGAGCTCTAAAGATTTATCCTACTCCTCACGATTTCTCATTATATCGTTTCTTTGCATAAAACGACACGATGTTCGATAATGAAAGTCTAAAACGACGGAATGCTGCACGCGCAAGGCCAATTATTTTTGGGAGTCAAGAATTGGGGTTGACTTTTAAGATGGTCAAGGGTAATAATTGTTGTCATTTTTGTATTTGTAAGATTATGAATCTCTGTCGAGAGTTATGTGCCTTATATAGGCTAACCAAGAGTGCTCTACAAGTATGTTGAGTATATTTTTACATATTCGACATTATCCGGAATAAGAAAATATTCTATATTCCTATATTCCTATACCCTTCCTCAGTCGGAACAGGAGGTTGCCGGACGGTCAGGGATCGAAAATCTTCAAAAAGAGACATGAAGTCCCTTGGTGAAAATGTCTGCAGGTACATGAAATACCTTAACGTGCCCGAGTGCCACCTTTTCACGAACGAAGTGTATATCAATTTTGACGTGCTTAGTACGTTGATGCTGAACCGGATTGGAGGAGAGGTAGACAGCACTAACATTATCACATAAAACCACCGAAGCACGAGCAAGTGATAACCCGAGCTCAAGAAAGAGATTGCGAAGCCAAGTGAGTTCGGCGACAGCATTAGCAACACCACGATACTCTGCTTCTGCGCTTGAACGCGAGATGGTATGTTGACGTTTGGAAGACCAAGAAATGATGTTATCACCGAGAAACACACAATACCCCGAGGTGGAACGTCGTGTTGTTGGACACCCAGCCCAATCAGCATCAGAATAAGCAAACTAATTGCGTTAATGAAGAGCGAGTGAGCTGGATTCCGTGGGATATGGTTCTTTTGACTATGAATCTCTGTCGAGAGTTATGTTATTAACATATGTCTTATATAGGCTAACCAAGAGTGCTCTACAAGTATATTGAGTATATCTTTACATATTCGATATTATCCGGAATAAGGAAATATTCTATATTCCTATATTCCTATATTCCTACAGTATTCAGTTCACTAAGTAGTACATCATATGTCTTCATTTCTATGATCATCAAAGCTTTGTTGTTCTTGAGAATACTACCAGACTCGATATATCTGAGAAACTCAACTTATAAAATGGCTCGAGCATAACTATACCATAGTTAAACGTATGTAACATCCAAAAACAATGTCTGCTCATAGAAATACTATCTATTGAATATGCAAATTTCCTTTTTCATAAAAGAGAATGAAAAAAAAGAAGGAAAATGTGTGGAGGGTTTCTAAGTGGAAAAGAATCATCAAAGAGTAGGGACTAAAACGAGAAAACATCCCCCTAAGGTCAAACGAGGTCCTCCACATTAGCCAAAACCAAAATGAAAATTTTTTTTGTACAAGTCTAGAAAATGTAAGGAGAGAGTGTGAATGAGTGAGTTATCCTTGAACCGATCAGAACTAGTGATGAATTCAGGTTTTAACCCTAAATGTAACTACCGCAAGTGCACAGCAATACGAAGTAGTAATGTAGGGATCGAATCCACAAGGACCAAGCGTTACGACTATGAGAATGCAGGATGAAATTAAAGCTAAGACGAATGACGATTTTTTTTTGGTTTTATGTTTTCGAATCTAAGAACGATAACTAAAACGATATAAGTTCAAATAAAGAAAGCATTAAGCCTCGGGTGACGTTGCGGGAAATCACGAACGACGGTTAATGCATCTTAAACAGGGGTTTGCTTTAAGAATCGTCTAGAACTCAAACCTAATAATAGATTAACTTCCTTCCGGAGTATTAATCCATATGCTTAAAACTATGAATACTAA
>PKMM01011661.1:436657-594333 GCA_002933915.1 Eutrema heterophyllum | reverse complement strand
ATAGAGATATAAATATAGACCAAAACTTTAACTAGTGAAGATCCATTTCGATATGAATTACAAGGAGAAAAACCATTAATAATTTAATACTTAGATAAGTTAGATTAAAGAGATTCTTCCTTTATGTGTATGTCCACATATAAACTAAATTATTAAATATAGGAATGTAACAATATGTCGTCGTTGAAACGTAAAATTTAAAACCAATATATATCGTCGTGACGTATTGTTTTACATCTTATGAACAAATCATTAAAATTTAGTAGAAAGTGGGTATCACAATTAATACACCATAAACCCAATTTGGGCTAAGCTGATCGTTTTAAAAGTCTAGGGTTGCGTCGTTACTTGAAAAAGCTCGGTGACTATTTTGTGCAAGCTAAACAATCCCTAGGGCTTAGTTTGCCATTCTCACTTTCATATTCAAATTACATGAATAGTAATAATATATACTATTATAAAGTGTGTAATGATTATGAGATCCACAATAAAGAATAAAGAAATCAAATACGGATGGGGTTTGGAATTGAAATAAAAAGGAGAGCCAAGGAGGAAGTTTGGTTGGGAAGAAACTAGGGTTTTGTGAAAGATGTAAGTTTGTAATTGTAATGTTTTATTTTCGACAGCCTTTTTACTTCACGCTTTGCCCTAAAGAATCTTCTTGGTCTCCTCCGGGAACGGTGTTCAAATTTTAACCCTCTTTATAGTTTATTTTTTAACCTCAATAACTAGCTAGTTTAATTACGGATATTATCCGGGTGAACCAAATATAAAATAGCCAAATCATCTCAAAGTTAAAATGTGACACTAGTTAGTAGTTAGGAGTGGCACAAGTCGAATATCTCAATTTTTCATAATAATTAAGAAATTAAATAGTAAATAACATGGAAAATAAATACTTTCATTATTTTCATCAATAACTTTAAAAGACAATTATATCATTTTTTATTTCAATTATCTTTTCTTATTTGTAATGGCATCTCATGTAATAACTTACAAAACAAAATTCATTTTCAAAAATATCTTCTTAAATAATATTATAGAGATATGCATGTATATATTCAAATGGGTATGTATAGTATATATACACGTCAATATTAGCCCCCTGTCTAAATTTCATATATATAAACTTCGGTATTTGTTAAAACTTTTGGATATTTGTTGGTATCTATATATATCCAAATAGTTTTTTAAAGTATACTAGTGATAGGGCTTGCGCGGACTCAAATGTCGTAATAAGTAGGGTGGTAGATTTTTTATTAGTTTATATCAAAACAGAAATACGAATGGAAGCAATTTCAATTTGTTTTGTTGTTTTTTTTCTTCTGGGAACATAATAAAGAGGTCATAAAAAATAAAAGAACGAGAGTGTTCTAACATACATCCGTCTGCGTTATTTAGATAGAAAATCGATATTTAAGAACTTACAAAAGATCTTAAAATCAGAATTAAAAAAAAAACAATTATACAGAGTATGGATCAAACCAACACGTTCGATTTATACGCTAACTATAACTAATAAACACAATAAACTAAAAACCTTTTTTTAGAATAGGACGATAGAATTAATACAATACTGTATATAATATATAATTTATGTTTTGTTTTCTGTTTTTTATTACTTTATACCAAATAAAAAATCTGAATGAACCTATCGTCGAAGAGCGAATCTAAAATTAATATTCATTCATAGATTATCTATGCAATCCATTTATTAATGCAATCTCCCACTACAACCAGAGTTGAGTAGAAATCGATTATCATTATTTGAAACATCCATCAACGTTTTTCGATGTCTAAACTCTTAATTGAAAAGTTTCACGAATACCCAATTCATAATTCAGTCCCAATTGCTCCTTATACAATTGCAACAAAAGGAGTGTCCGCTCCCCGTGATTCGTCGAGTTTTTTTTTCTTGATATCATGCGAATTAGGCAATGAATGAATACTATTACAATCATGAAATTTGCATAGTTAAGAAAGTATGAACTCAATAGCAGACGGTGTAGTTGCACTTTGAAAACAAAAGAAAGATGTAGATGTCTCATATGTATGTCGTTGCCACAATATATCAATAAATCAACATTTACTTTCAGTACAAATATGGGCAAAAACAATTTTATTCCCATGTATGTAGACTCAAATTTAGGAATATTTTTTCATAATTTTGATTCAGAAATAGTATTACAAAAAAAACCTATACAAAAGATTGAGCCGTTTACAAACAAAATTCATAAAGAACATATTTTGTTCATATCAAATGATTGAATGATTGACGTACACACCACACGATTAGATCGTCATTATGGTAGAAAAATTCAGATGAATTGTTATCAATTACGGAAAATTGCAGGATTGAAGATTTATTAACATATATGATTTTAAGTTGCATCTCAACTCTAACGACGATGATGATAATCAACATCACATTATAGTTTCGTAGTAGCTAAGTTATTATGTATCCAATATCAACTATCATGTATGGAATCTGTGGTGAGTAGAAGCCGATTATCATTGTTTAAATATCCATCAATATTTTTCGATGTTTGAATTTTTTATTGGAAAATTTTACGAAAACCCAATCCAGAAGTAGACCCCAATTGCAATTGCAGTAAAAGGAATTTATCTGCTCTCCGTGATTCGTCGAGTTCTATTCTCTAGTATCCTGCAAATCAGACAATGAATGAATATTATTACAATCATAAAATTTGTATAGTTAAAAAATATGAGCTCAATATCAGACACACATTGTAATTGCACTTCTGTTGCCTAGCTTGAAATCTTTAATTTATGTGATAAGAGAGTTTAATATGATTCAAGTAGGATAGGTAAAAGAAATTGTTACTTTCCCTAGAAGCAAATCAATATACAGCGTTAAAGAAATACAGAGATTAAAACCAAAGACATCAACAGAATATATTGGCATAACCAGTTACATGCGTAGATATCAGTTATTCTAGCCCTAATAATACAAACGACAACATCATTCCAACAATTGTTCTGAAACACTTCAGGTTTAACCCTATAAATAACTATAGCAAAAGCACAACAAACAAAGTAGTATAGAAGGGGCCGAATCCACATAGACCAAGTGAAACACTACGATAGTGCAATAGTAAAGTAAAGTTAAAACTAATGAGAGTTGTTTGTGGTTTTAATGCAATGAAATAACAAGCTAAATAAAAACGAATTAAACTTATGAATTAAAGGCGTCAGACTTCAGAGAAATTCGCAGGAACCATGAATTGCAAAACAGAAAATCAGGCACGTAAAGCATTAAACATCGTTCTCGAACTCAAATCACTAGACTAGATCAATCTCTTCCCAGAGTATTAAATCTCTATGTATTAGATATATGAATACTAACTCCCGTTGAATTCAACAACCTAAACATGCATTATAAGTGAGTTTGATAAGTTCACAAAACACAATAACATCAACTCCTGTTGGTTAAGGATATTTTTCTCATCTATGTTCTTTCAGGCAATTTAACAAACGTTTTCGGCGCGTAAATACACCTAAGATCAGAAACTAGGTCGCGAGTCAAGTTCCAGCAATAAGATCAACAATAGATGAAGAAACCAATTGATAATTCCCTATCTAACGATCTTAAACTATCAATTCATGAATTCCCTTAAAAACCCTAAAACCTAACTATGAAATCTACTCACACATAGTTGCAGAGAATAAGCAAAGATGTATGAGAGAAATCATAACGAAATTCAATAGATGATAAGAGGGTTCAGAAATCTTCTCCAAATTTATCAGAAGAGGTTCAGAGATCGTCTCCCAGAGAAATAGATACAAAGTCTATAGAAAAATAAAGCTTGGCCGTCAACAATGGCCAAAAAAGAATAAATAGGTCTAAGACACGTTTTTCTCCCATCCCTAGGCGAAACCAGTCCAAAATAAGTGAAAACCGAAATTTCTTTTTCTTCTGCGTTGCTAAACCGGTCGGTATGGAAAAGGATCGATCGATCGATCGAAAAAGCTTCTGGTCGATCTTAGGAAAAGGATCGATCGCTCCTTTTTAGGATCGATCGATCCTTTTGGCTTCTGGTTCCATCATGCGCATGATTCTTCTTCTCGCCAGACTGTACTGTCTTCACTAAAATCGGTATAACGTTTGATCGCACCGTTGGAATGGCCTCAAACTACTTCCAAATGAAATCTAACCCAACGCTTTATCTTGTCTCCAATTTCAGCTCAATCCATCGGTGGAAAGTTTTTCAAAGAATGCCAAACTTCTGACGTATTTGCATGATTATGCATCTCCATATGCTCATTTTCTCCCCAAATCACATAAAATCTGAAAAAACTCGATAAAGTATTAAAAGACTCTTAAAACAAACTTTGACTCGATAAAAGACACAAAAACAAGGGTTAAAAACCGGTAAAAACACGGTTTATTAACTCCCCCAGACTTCGTTTTTTGCTTGCCCTCAAGCAAACATAAAACCAAGAACAAGGAAGAGGTTTAAAAACGCGGAGTCTCACCTTTTCTTTAGAACACTGCAGTGATCCTCCAACTTAGTAATCCATATATTGCCAAACCAACTCCAGATCGAACCACCATGTACTTCTCCGCAAGCATCGCAGCTTTCCCAAATTCAACTCATTATTTCACAGAATAATCCAAAAGCCATCATCGCTGCGTCTCACCAAAAGATCATAGTGCCAAGAACCTTCTAGACTCTTTCCCTTTCGATACCATGACAAGCTAGCCACACAACCTTTGGTACTCTTTCTCTCCCCCATACTTATTCTTTTCTCATTCTCCTTTATTATTTTATTCAAAGGTGTAAGCGAATAAAGGTATCTCTGGAAATTTTCCTAAACCTCGCTTCCAACCTTAGTGTGATCATTCTTTTGAAGTAAAATAATGGGATCGATGGAAAAGAAAATCATTTCATCTTTTCTACTTTACTTTAAACAAGGGAGAGGAGTGCCATACTTTCACACATGTTGTCTTTGTCAGATACGAATGAGGAGTCAAGCTCTGAAGACACCAATCACAACGAGGAGGTAAAAGGAAGAGCTCAGAAACTAGCTCAAGCTTTTTGAATTTTCGAAACATGGATGCCTCTGATTAACTGGTCAGACTTTGGATTTTTCATTAGTCCGATCTGAAGCTAACTCTGCAACAATGGTCACTTAGATGAAAAATCAGAACAAGAAATCCAAAATCGTGATCATCGTCTCCAACAAATTTTTTTTTTGACTCAATAAAACGACTCAAGAAGAACACCAAAATGACTCAAGAGAAAAAAAAAAAAAAAAACAATGTTAGTAACGACAAAGACCCTCCCCCAGACTTACTTCACACCGTCTCGGTGTGAAAATAAATCAGAGAGAAGATGCAAACAGACTCAAGAAAAATAAATAAAATAAAAGAAAACTTACCGGTGGGTTGTCTCCCACCAAATGCTTGTTTAAAGTCATTAGCTTGATTTCGGTCTCAGATGTTAATCATAAGAATCAAAAAGTTGGGCCAATACACCTTTGGTCCATCTCCTGTTAGGACAAGAAACAAAATGCGCAACATGGCACGCAACTATCCAGGGCAAAGAGACAAAACTCACATCAAGGGATGTTACTACAAATGTAGCATATATATTGGAATTTTCCTTGATGGTGAGATGCTCATGAGGATCAAATGCATTTGATGGAAAAATAAAGTCAACTTTTGGTTTAAACAAGTTAATCACAAAATAGTCAACTTCATCTCCATCAATCATGTAAAACACAGTATCCTATTTCCTAGAATCCATCTCAACCTTGGGGTCATCTATCTCATTCAAGATCTTATCTACATCAAGCACATCCCCTAGGTAAGATTTTTCAAGAAGAGATCTAGATTCCTCAGGCATTGAAAGCTTAAACTCGAGATCATGAACATTCAAAGCACATGCATAGATAATTAATATCAAAACATACTTCATGGTAAGCTCTAGCAAGCTTTTCTACTCTTAAGGAATCTAGTCTTTGAGACTCACATATTAAATCATAGCATTCATCAATGAGCACATGAGTATCCAAACTAGAAGCTACATCTTCAATGCAAGGCAAATGACTATCCTCATAATCATAGATTTCAAAGGTTGAGTCAAATTTACCTTCTAGTTGGCATAGTGGAACCCAATAAATTACCTCTTTAAGTGCATGAGCTACTATTATCTCAGACATTGTGAGCTCCCTTCCTTCAAGTGCTGCCCGATGTGACATGAGGTTCAAACAGATCATAGCGGCTAGGTCACTCCTTTTCATCATTTGGTTCTCTTTATGATGCTTATCCAACTCCACTTTTTGTTCTGGTGTGAGTACACTTTCATCAAATGGTGGCTCCACGTATGGCTCATCTTGAATGTATTCATCAAATGTGGCATCATCTTCTTGTGGCCAATCATTGTAGTCCATGGCCATCAACTATAAGAAACAAAAAGGAAAAAAATAAAAAGTTAGTAAAAGTCAGTGTCTTAGTCTGAACTCTAGTCCAAGACTCGTAGGTAACGCAATTGGTCCCCGGCAACAGCGCCAAAACTTGAAATACTTCAGGTTTAACCCTATAAATAACTACTGCAAGAGCACATCAAACAAAGTAGTATAGAAGGGATCGAATCCACAGAGACCAAGTGAAACACTACGAGAATGCAAGAGTAAAGTAAAGCTAAGACTAATGAGAGTTGTTTGTGGTTTTAATGCAATGAAATAACAAGCTAAATAAAAACGAGTTAAACTTATGAATTAAATGCGTCAGACTTCAGGGAAATTCGCAGGAACCATGAATTGCAAAACATAAAATCAGGCACGGAAAGCATTAAGCATCGTTCTCGAACTCAAATCACTAGACTAGATCAATCTCTTCCCAGAGTATTAAATCCCTATGTATTAGATATATGAATACTAACTCCCGTTGAATTCAACAACCTAAACATGCATTATAAGCGAGTTTGATAAGTTCACAAAACACAATAACATCAACTCCCGTTGGTTAAAGATATTTTGCTCATCTATGTTCTTTCAGGAAATTTAACAAACGCTTTCGGCGCGTAAATACACCTAAGATCAGAAATTAGGTTGCGAGTCAAGTTTCAGCAATAAGATCAACAATGATGAAGAAACCAATTGATAATTCCCTATCTAACGATCTTAAACTATCAATTCATGAATTTCCTTGAAAACCCTAAAACCTAACTATGAAATCTACTCACACATAGTTGCAGAGAATAAGTAAAGAAGTATGAGAGAAATCATAAAGAAATTCAATAGATGATAAGAGGGTTTAGAAATCTTCTCCAAATTTGCCAGAAGAGGTTTAGAGATCATCTCCCAGAGAAATAGATACAAAGTCTTTAGAAAAATAAAGCTTGGCCGTCAACAATGGCCAAAAAAGAATAAATAGGTCTAAGACACGTTTTTCTCCCATCCCTAGGCGAAACCGGTCCAAAATAAGTGAAAACTGAAATTTCATTTTCTTCTGCGTTGCTAAACCGGTCGGTATGGGAAATGATCGATCGATCAAAAACGCTTCTGGTCTATCTTAGAAAAGGATCGATCGGTCCTTTTTAGGATCGATCGATCCTTTTGGCTTCTGGTTCCTTCCTGCGCATGCTTCTTCTTCTCGCAAGACTGGATTGTCTTCACTAAAACCGGCATAACTTTTGATCGCACCGTTAGAATGGCCTCAAACTATTTCCAAATGAAATCTATCCTAATTCTCTATCTTGTCTCCAAATTTCAGCTCATTCCATCGGTGGAAAGTTCTTCAACGAATGTCAAACTTCTGACGTCTCTGCATGATTCTGCATCTCCATATGCTCATTTTCACCCAAAACGGCTCATTTTCTCTCAAATTCACCTAAAACCTAAAGAGACTCGATAAATGACTAGAAAACTCTTAAAAAAAACTTTGACTCGATAAAAGACACAAAACAAGGGTTAGAAACCGGTAAAAACACAGTTTATCATGTTCCAATCATTATAAAATTTGAAAGTCATGACCCCAGATAACTCATGACTTAGATCTATGATTTTTTGGAAATCAACAAACTCAAAGAAGTTTTATACACGATAGTTGACTGAAGGAAGAATATCATACATAGATGCAAAGTAGCTCTCTAGCAAACTCGTATAATCTCACTACAAGAAAACAAGCGCATTTCCGACGGCATTTCTGACAGCCTTTAAACAGTTGGAAATTTCCGACGGCATACCGAGGAATTCCGGCGAATATAATTTCCTCGGAAATCGGTCGGAAACTTCCGACGGTTCGAGGATCGTCGGAAATTAGTCGGAATCTCTGACAAAATTTGGACGAATAATAATTCGCCGAAATTCCCTCAGAAATCGGTCGGAATTTTTCGACCGTTTCAAGTCCGTCGGAAATCGATGGGGAATTTCCGACCAATTTCCGAGGGATATATATACGTTAATGTATCCGTTGTAGTAGCCGTTATATAGCCGTTTGAAATTTAAAAATCCATCAGAAATCCCTCGGAAATCCGTCGGAAAATCGCTGAATTTTTCTCTATAAATATTTCTCCCCCCTCATTCACAACATTCACAACAAACACAAAGCAAAAAAAAATTACACAATGTCTTATTTTCGATCGTGGATGGACAAACCTCTGCGTGATCCTGCGACGGGGGCATTGACGGATGAGTTCGCACAAGGTGTGGAGGAGTTCATGAACTTTGCGTCAAACAATAGCATGACATCGGAATACGGTAATATGTATTGTCCTTGTACTAAATGTCGGAATCATAGATTAGTCTCGGTTAGGGAAGTAAGGAAGCACTTATATAGGACTGGATTTATGCCTGGTTACAAGATTTGGTATACCCACGGAGAAACTGATTCAATGGTGCAATGTTATGGTAATTATGGTAGCACATCGGATAGGTTTGGTAGTACTTCAGGTACTAGGTTAGAGGAACCAACACCGGAAGTAGATGTAAACGCATGTTATACTCAGATGGTGAATGATGCGTTTTGTGAAAACATAGCATCGTATCATGTTGAGGATAGTAATAGGATAGAGGAACCAAATTTAGAAGCGCGAAAGTTTTTTGATATGCTAGATGCGTCTAAGCAGCTATTATACAAAGGATGTAGAGATGGAATATCAACTCTATCAACTGCAAGCATGTTGATGACTATAAAGACGGATTTCAACTTAGCCGAGGATTGTGTTGATGCGATAGCTGATTTTGTTAGAGATATCTTACCTAAAGATAATATTTCACCGCCTTCATACTACGAGATTCAGAAGCTTGTAGCTGGTCTTGGATTACCGTATCAGATAATAGATGTGTGCATCGACAACTGTATGATCTACTGGAGAAAGGACGAAAACCGGTTGAAGTGTCGCTTTTGTCACAAACCTCGGTATCAGGATACATGTGGCATAGTACCTATTCCACATAAACGGATGTGGCCTAGCTGATAGGTTGAAGAGGTTATATCAATCTAAGTGCACGGCATGACCTATGAGATGGCATGCAAAACATAACTCAAATGGAGAGATTGCGCATCCCTCAGATGCAGAAGCATAGAAACATTTTCAAGAGGTTTATCCTAGTTTTGCGTGTGAGCCAAGGAACTTATACCTAGGGTTATGTACGGATAGATTCAACCCTTTTGGAAAGCATAGGAGGCAATATTCGTTGTGGCCAGTAATCGTCACACCTTACAATTTGCCGCCAAATTTGTGCATGAGAGTTTTTGTTCCTCACGATCCTTGTCCCCGGTCCAGAGCATCTTAAGAGATCCCTCGATATTTTCTTGCAGCCATTAATTTATGAGTTGAGAATGTTGTGGAAAAATGGTGTTGAAGCGTTTGATGTTTCCCTGCAACATAATTTTATGATGTGTGCGGTACTTATGTGGACCATAAGTGATTTCCCAGCATACGGTATGCTATCTGGATGGTCGACGCATGGAAGGTTGCCGTGTCCGTATTGTCAAAATAACACTGATGCGTTCCAATTGAAGAACGGACATAAGATTTCTTGGTTCGATTGTCAGCGACGATTTCTACCGCATGATCATCTGTATAGTCGGAGCACAACATTGTTTAGAAAGAACAAAAAAGTTTTTGATGGTCCACCTCCTGAGTTAGATGGTAATTATATTATGACTCAGTTGAGAGATTTTGGTGCTGACAAGATAGTTTCATGCGGGGGTAATGGGCATTATCCCGTTGACGGTTGTGGCGAGTACCACAATTGGCATAAGAAGAGTATTTTCTGGGATTTGCCATATTGGAAGGACCATTTGCTGCGCCATAATCTAGATATGATGCACATTGAAAAGAACTTTTTCGATAACATCATGAACATTGTTCTAAATGTGCAAGGAAAGACGAAAGATAATTTGAAGGCCAGATTGGACTTGCCAGATATTTGTTCCCGTAAGGAGTTGCATGTAATGGCGAACGGAAAATCACTGTCCCCTGCTTTCTGGTTGGATGCAACTTCAAAGGAGGAGTTCTTTGATTGGATTAAGCACGTTGTCAAATTTCCAGACGGATACACATCTAACCTTCGTAATTGCGTTGATAGTTCTGAAGGGGAGTTTTCTGGGATGAAGAGTCATGATTGCAATGTTGTCATGCATCACCTCCTTCCATTTGCATTTGAATGTCTTCTTCCTATGAAGGTCCATGCAGCTATTGCAGGTACATACATTTACACTATTACGTGTGCTGCCATATTTTGTTGTGATCATTATACGTAAGTTATTTAATTTTGTATGTCTACTATATATGCAGGGATCGATGCTTTCTTCCGGGATCTATACACGAGATCACTTACATCAGCCGGAATCCAAAATCTGGGGGAAAACATACCGGTTCTCCTTTGTAACCTCGAGAAAATATTTCCTCCTGCCTTTTTGATGTTATGGAACATCTTCCTATTCATCTCTCTCGAGAAGCAGCACTTGGTGGGCCGGTTCAATACCGATGGATGTACTCTTTTGAGCGGTATATGTTCCACCTAAAGAAGAAAGTGAAAAATCTTGCTAGAGTCGAGGGTTCTATTGTCGCACAGAGCATTAATGAAGAAACTTCCAACTTTGCCGGCTACTACTTTCCAGCGCAAGTCCAAACAAAAAGTAGACGCCCCGCACGACATGATGATGGAGGGAACATAGTTGTTATCCTGTCTATGTCCCCGATACATTTACTCAGATTGGACGACTAAGTGGAAAAAGCAAGGATCGGCGACTATTGGAGGAGGAGCAAAGGCACTTGCATATGTATATTCTGACAAACTGCGACGACGTTTTGGAATATGAAAGGTACCTAAATTTTTTTTTTAATTAGTTAACAAATTAAGTACTATAATAATGCTATTTTCAAATGCATTTGTTCATGCACAGGATGTTCATGGCCCAAATACGCGATTGTTATCCAAATTACACAAAGGACGAGCTTGATGTCGTCAAGCAGAATGACTTTGGTGATGGGTTGAAATATTATGTAAGTGTTAAATGATGCTTTATTATATAATTAAATTGTATGACTTATCCTTATATAAACATTGTGTCGATTATTGTCCACATGAAAGTTTTACAGGTTTACAGGTTGTTCAGATGACTGCTAGCGGGGTTGAGTTTCCGACTTGGTTAGTTGAGATGTTGAAAGGCCTGACGTTTATTGCACAGTCTTATCCGATGTATTGCACCCGAGGGTATGCTTTTAAGGCCCATCGCGAAGGAAACTCAAAGACAACTTGTAATTCTGGTATACCGTCTCAATGTGGAGAAGTTGGCTACTACGGTGTCCTCCGCGAAATATTGGAGGTCCATTATCCGGGAATGATCGACTTGAGGTGCATTGTGTTCTTCTGCGATTGGTATAATCCAGTGGAATGTCTACGTCAGGACGCATTTGGTGTTACATATGTCCACTCTCGAAGGCGACTTCAGAAATACGATCCTTTCATTCTTGCTTCACAAGCGGATCAGGTTTCCTACATTCGATACCCCTGGGTTAGGAACAAGCAAGACCCTTGGATTATTGTGTTTCCGAGCACGACCCTTTGCAGGAAAACGCAATTGGTAACTTAGGTTCGATCGAGCATTCTCTTGAAGTTGACCTCGTGGTTGATTTCACCATGGACGGGGGTTACGAGGTATTTGAGGATTCTGAGGAAGAGATCGGCGAATTTGACAAGGATTCTGATTCAGCTACGTCAGATTATTCATCGGACTCAGAGTAATTAATTATGTAATCAATTTTATTTCTCTATGTATTTTTTTTATTTCTAAACAAAGTTAATTTTGGCCATTAAACGTCTTGTAGTTTTTCTTTTCACAAGTCATGTTGTTTCGAATATTTTATTTCATTGAGTCTAAACTGATAGGACCATTATATAAGGTCCCCTGGCAGCCGTGTAATGATTTTCCTCCTTTGATGAAATAAAAACCTAGTTTTCACATTTTGATGATGAAATAAAACATAGTTTTCCCAGTTAGAATGGAAATCCCGGGAAATATATCTAAATACTAAAGTGTCCCAAAATATTTTTCTCTATTCAGGAATCCCAAAAATAATTAGTTGGGGATTCTACACAATTTTGGGTTTTTCTAGACAATTTCGGAGGGATTTCCGACGAATTCAGATTGTTTCAGTTTTAGCCGAGACAATTTTAGAATCCCCGGCTAAAACCTGACATTCCCCTCGGCTAAAACTGATGTGATAAACCTCAAATCCGAGTGATTTCCGACAGATTTCCGACGGTTTAGGGTAATAAACCTCGAATTTGCCCGATTTTTAACATGTTTGGTCTTGATAAATGTAAAATTACCAAATTACAACTACTTTATGTGAAATGTTTTTAAGAATCAAACATTTTTAAGTTTTTAATTGAAACCCTAATCAGATACGTAAGTGTCCTTATATGTTCTATGTGTTTTTATGAAAGTTTGAACTCGTTCATCGATCGATTGTTACGAAATCCAAAATAACTTGTTTTGTTTGGTTTTCAAAGGTTTTTCTTATTAGTATGTATAAATAATGGTTATTAAACACTAAATTTTATGAAATCTTCAAAATCTAAACCATATACCCTAAACATGTCAGAAATCCCTCGGAAATTTCCGACGGGTTTAGATATTTACAAAGATCAGACCGTACGCGTTGACTGGCCAACAAGAATGCATGCAATTTCAAGGTCCGTCGAAAATTCCTCAGAAATTTCCGACGGATCCTGAAATTTACCCACAAATTTAATCCGCCAAACAAAAATTGCTCAAAATTGAGGCGGTTAATTAAATTTGATTTCCGACGGAATCCCGAGGGAACGGGGTCGTCGGAAACCTTTATAAATATCTAATCGACCTTCTGCTCTCTCATTTTCTTCTCTGATCTCTAAAATTCTCTCTTCTCTCTCGATCTTCTTTTCTTCTTCTCTTCGTCTCGATCTTCTTTTCTTCCCACCGGAGTTCGCCCACCGCCGACCGCAGTCCACCGCAGCCCACCGCCGCCCGCCGCCGCCGACCGCAGCCCACCGCCTCCGCCGCCGACCGCAGCCCACCGCCGCCCACCGCCTCCACCGCAGCCCACGGCCCACAAATGTAAGTCCCAATTTTATTTTTTTGTTGTTGTTAGATTATGTTGTTAGATTAGGTTGATTTTTGTGGAATTTGTGGAATTAGATTAGGTTATTAGATTGTTAATTAGATTAGGTTGATTTTTGTGGATTTGTGGATTTTTGTGTGGATTATGTTGAATTTGTGATTATATTGTAGATTAGTTTTTAGATTAGATTTTGTTGAAATTTTTAGAATTATTATATTTAATTAAAAACGTTTTTAATACATATATTTATTAAAAACGTTTTTTATAAATATATTTTTTAAAAAGGTTTTTGATAAATTTATTTTTTTAAAACGTTTTTTATAAATAAATTTTTAAAAAAACGTTTTTTATAAATCTATTTTTAGTTCTAATACTTTTAACCAAGTTCAAGGATCAAATCACAACGAATTTTGCGATCTAAACCGAACTTAGTTGATTTCATGAATGGTATAAAAGACTTCTCATATGCAAAATCCAATATAAGTTTAACACGTAAGCAAGCAACCGAGCCAAAATTTCAAACCGATCGATACGATTAATTCGACAACGGTGTGTTTTAAAGATATCGGACACATTATCGGATCATTACGAATGAGAAGTAGACACATGGCTTCATTAAGAGTATTAACATCTTTTGTCAGCTGAAATTCGATGAGAACTCGTCAGATAAGTAAATCACTACACATTTAATATATTGATATTTTCTGTATAAAATACACATTCACCAACCTTTAATTTAAGATTTGCGTACCATTTTTATCTGTTCATATATATTAATTAAAACGAAAATAAATACAAGACAATAATTCATTATTATTCCATCTGTTCTAAAATATATGAGATTTTAGATAAAAGCGAAAAGATTAACAAATTATTATTTTAAACAAAACATCATATAAAAATTAATTAAAAACATAATTCAATAAATCATTAAAAAAAAGATCGTAGAATTCAAAAAATCGAAGTATTAAATAATATTGAAATTTGCATATATATAAGTTTTTTAAACATCTTGTAAGTAAAACTTAAAAAAGAAAAAATTTAAACCTTGGTTTAATGTGTGATTTACAAATGTGTCATTGCTGAGGTGTCATCAATATAGAACTTCTCAAGACTTTTATAAAAAAATGTTTAATTTACTATAATAATTACGTTAGTGTCATTCACATTAAACCATTGCATAATCCATGATAACACCATATTTTGCATGTTTTAACCCCTTTATTTTGATGTGTTTTATTCTCATTCATGCATACTTTGTTACATATTCATGCATAAGTGTCTCATTTAGCGTTAGGAGTGTGTTCTAGAGTCTTAGGGTGTATATTTGCATGTACATACCATTTTGAGTCATTTTCAGGTGTTCTTGGAGTTGGAGAAGTTAGAGGAGTGTGGATAGCAACCATAGAAGGTCAATGGGGCAAGAAGAGCAAGGAAAACATGAAGGAGAGGTTGTCAAGCCATTCTATCGGTCAGTTGACCGATATAAGTGACCGATAGAATCACATAATGAAAATCCAAAGATGTCACTTCTGTCAAGCTCCTGCCAAGCCATTTTATCGGCCATTTGGCCGATAAAAACTGACCGATAAAAGCATCAAGTATATGTGTCTAGAAGATCGACTAGGATGGAAGCCTTCTCTTTGGATTTAGCTTTGGAGCTCTTCATAAAAGTTGTAGAGAATTGAGTTAGATTTCCAATGGAAGTGGTTTCAACTAATTCTGGGTTGTATTGAAGAAGTTACATCCAATTAAGTGGACACATATCAGCTCTGCCGCGAAGGAGGATGCTTCCGAGAATAAAAGCTCCCTGGTGAAGTTTATATCGGCCATATGGCCGATAAAGTGGCCCGATAAACTGCCAATCCGGACCAAAAACACATTTCAATACATTTTTTTATAAATACCCCACTTAAGTTGTAATAAACATAAAGTTTTCTTCCCCACACGAAAAGTCTTCTCTTTTTAGACTTGGGAGAGTTCAAGAACACCCTTTGGTGTTCTTGAATGGATCTTCATGTATATGCCACATAAGGGAAGATTTCTTCACTTCTTTTATATATTATGTCTATTTTATTCTTTTTCTTTCTTTTCTATGGTTTACTTTTGCGATTTGTGTTGTTTTAGTGAGTTGACTTTTTCTGGGTTTTTCATGTTCTTGGTGTTCTTGTGAATAGTTTTTTGTTGGATCATGTTTAGGCTTGATTTGGTTGATTGATGGTTAGATGATGGTGATTTAGGATGATCTTAGATAAATCTTTCACTTAAGTTTTTAGGTTGGTTTTTAATGCCAGATTTGATAAGATAAACCAAAGTTTAGTACTACACCTAGATTAGGTAGTTCTAGTTTGGCGTGACAAACCGAACTAAAGCTACACCCTAGGATTTTTGGTCTCGTCCCATGCTTTAGGGAAGAGATTCGAGTAAGTGGTGTTATTACTAGATTAGATTTGTTCATTCGAGTCTTGAACTTAGGCATTTCACTCTTGACCCGAGTCTAAATGAATTGTTTGAACCGAATCTTTTGTGAGCTTCGCATATCTTAGCCAACGGAAGTTGCTGTCTAGGGTGTTAAGTGAACTAAATGGACTTGTTATTAATGCTCATTGGTCATTGGATCGCGAACGGAAGTTTATGACGGTTGATGATTGATGTAGGGATTGATACCACGGAAGTGGATCAATATATTGCTTGTGTTCCATGTTCTAAGATAATGTTTAATGATTCCAAATGAATCATTGTTTAATTATTAATCATCTCGTTGATAGTTTTCATTATTTCGTCTTTTGTTTTCTTTCTTTTTTCGTATAAACATAAAAATGTTCTGCTATAGATTAAAAAGTTTCTTGCATTCTTAGTGCTTCAATCTTAACCCATTATGGATTGACATCTCAAGTGCTACAATGACATGAGTACATTTGGGAAATTGAACACGAAAATATCCCGTATCAATCCCCTATATATTAATTGAGAAGGATTGTTAAAAAATAACTTTGGCTTGACATGTTACAATTGTGTCATACTGACGTGTCATCACCATAGAGCTTCTCAAGACATTTTTCAAAAAAATGTTTAACTTACTAGAATAATTACATTCATGTCGTTCACATTAAACTTATGCATACTCATATAAATTTCATTATGAGATTTTATATACATTGATAAATCAATATTAGTTTATAAGTTATTTCATTTTCTAAAATAAAAATTTTATCTACGAGTTTTTTTATATTCGAATTATATTGTTTCGTTTTTGAGATTTTTTTATTGTGATAAATATTATTCTTACAAGTTTCATGTTTACTTTTTTTTTACAAAATCTCTTAGTTATATTTCATTTCATACAAATTTTTGCATATTCAAATTCAAATTATAATATAAAACATAGCCTTCATATTATTGTTATGATTATTGAGACATAAAGCGTATACTATAGCTCACACACACATACTAATTATTATTGAGATATAAATCGTATAAAATAGTTTGATGTTAATGGTTTCATCAAACTATATTTTAATTTGATATAATTTGATGCTAATATAGTTTGATCTAATGGTCTCATCAAACACACGTATTAACGGTCCGTTAGCATCAAACTATATTATACAATTTATATCTCGATAATCATTAGTACGTGTGTGTGAACTATAATATACGCTTTATATCTCAATAATCATAACATCAAACACACGTAGTAACGGATATTCAAGTGAAAATTTTGAAATTTGAATTTAAAATGGATTAAATTGTTTTGAGATTACCATTTATTTTGCATATTCAAATTCAAATCATATTAAATTTTATATTCAAATATAATCATATAAAATTGCATATTCAAATTCAAATCAAATTAAATTGCATATTCAAATCTAATCATAATAAATTATGATTTACAAATCAAATTGCAATAAAAGCTACATTTTCATGGAAAAAAAGATTTTGTTGGCAAAAGTGATTTTCGTTATTAGTAATTTTCGTGGAAAGAAATATTTTTGCTACTGATAATTTAAAACTAAATACAAAATTACGTTATATGATTGAAGAGACATTTGATTTTGAATTCTCATTCATATATTCTTAATAAGTGAGAAACCCTTAATTTGAGCACTATATAACACTATTTTGCATAGCCATTTCATTTATCAATTACACAACATCATTAACACACAAACCTCATCAAATTTAAACAAAGTTTATTATATCATCGTGGCTCAAATGGTTTACAAAAGATCTATATATTAGATTCAGAATTTTAAATTTTTATGTTCTATATCATCATTTTAAACTCGAATATTACAAAAAATTTATAGATATCTCTTTACGCGCAAAACGCATATTAGTAGAGTGAGTATAAGGTAGAAAATACCTCCGTTTTTCTTTCATTATTTTTCCACATTACGGTTTTGTTAGTGACGCCTTTTTAATAAAGTATTGGCTGTCATGATAGTATACTAAACTAAAAAAACGAAGAGGCCGATTCAAATGGAAGAACAAGCATTTATGATAAATATTTATTTTGATGAACTAAAAATTCAAAATCAGAATAAATGTGATGATTACAAAGCTTTTCAAAATCAATTCTCAATAATAAAAGTTCAGATTTTTTCTTTCTTTTCTTTTTGGGAGTTTACAATGGTTACAATTACAGTGCAGTATCATACATTTTCCAAACTGGTTTGGTTCCTTTTAAAAATGGTTTTCAAAATCATCAAGAAAATAATCCATCAACCGACCGGTTAGTTTTAAAACACTTGATGCAATCCAATTTAAAGAGCTTTACCCCCCTCCCCTTAATTCAAGAATTTCAAGAACCTACGCTGACAAGAACGTACGCTGTTTATGCACAGGTTGACCGAAAAAGGTATATTAATTGATTATTTACAATCTCAATAATTCTCATATACAGTTATAACTTATAATCTCTCATCCATCTCTTTTTATTAATCAAAAGTGCAATAACCATAATTAACATCGCACTCATTCATTCACCGCATGTATGGTCTGAATACTAATTTATATAAATATATAAGCTATTAAAAATCCTGCAAATCAAATTATGAAAATAAACGAATAGATTTTTAATTTACTGATAGAGCTTTATTTTGTATTGTTCATCTCTGTAAATATTTTTCCATACAAGAAGTTTATAGATATCTTCGTGAATAATGTATTAAAAACATATTAAATGTTGACAAATAAATAGAGATTATTTTACGAAAAACAAAATAGAGATTAAATAAACAAGAATCATATATATGGGTATTTTTGGAATGACAATATAACATAGAGGGTCTAAAAAGGAAAGAGAAAAATGCCAAAAAAATCATGAAATCACAACTTTCAGCCAAAAAAGCAACAACTACTCGATTGACAAAATAAACCTTCAACTTTCGTTGACTAATCTGTTTAATTCCCAACTTTTTTTCGACCAAGCCGTTTTAGACCCAACGTTACTCAACTATAATTGTTGACTAATGTCTAGACTAAAAGGTTTGATAAATAAAAAGTTGGGATTTTTTTGTGAATTATTTTGGTAACCACAAAGTTGGAGATTTTTTTGGTATATAAAAAAATTGAAATTTTTTTACCCAAAAAGTTATTTTTTCAAACTTTTGGATTAAAGTAGTGGAAACTATTGTGGATGATAAAATATTTACAATTAAAAAATCTAATTCGTTAGTTTTGAAAAGAAAATACTGATATGAAATGAAATCACCGTTTTATTTATCACCTAACAAAAATTTTGAGGTTTTTTAATAAAAACTTTACCATAGTATAAAAATGGAATTAGCGTTTTTAAAAATAAAATCAATTTATGAGAAAGATAACCCAAATTTGGAAAATTTACTAACTACTTTATAATATAAAAAATAAAATGTTAGATCACACAATGAAAATGTTACTAAATTTTATAACTATTTACAAAAAAAGTTATGAATTAATTTTCACAAATAATTTTACCGATTAATAATTAATCATCTTCATGTTATCTTTCGCAATCTTTGATTTTATTGTCGAAGATTCACAAATTTTATAAAAAAAAAAATTAATTTGAGAAAATCATTTAATATAGATTTTGGGTGAAATATTGTTGGGGATATATAATTTTTCATGGAGAATACGAATCATATAATTTTCCGAACTTTGACGTATTATTTTAACTATTTTAATCTTAAATTTTTGTAAAAAAAAGTTAACTTTTTTTGGTAGAAAAAAAATTTTCAACTTTTTATTTATCAAAAAATCTCCAACTTTTATTGACCAAACCATGATAGTTCTATCGTTAGTCTACTATAACTGTTGACTAACGTTAGGACTAAAATGGTTTGATCAATAAAAGTTAAGAATTAAACAGATTAGTCAACGAAAATTAAAAGTTTATTTTATCCATCAAGTAGTTGATGTTTTATTTAACCGAAAGTCGTGACTTCGTGATTTTTCTGGCATTTTTCCCAAAAAAAGAACTACTTATGTGACTTTCTAAAAAGAAAACTACCTGCTGTATGTGACCTTTAAGTCCTAAAATGTCCATGGGGTAGCCAAAAAAGCCCATGGGTTTCTGTAATAATTGAGCTATTGGGGCAGGTATATGGTCTAAAGCCCAATCTACTAGTCACGCAATGAACTAATTAAGTCAAGATTGTCAAAAAATTCTACAAATCCGATTTACATTTGTTATCAATGTACTGTTTTCCAGTATGCTCATAATTTGTTGCCTATATTGAAACAAAAGCTCACTTTCCAAACTCTAAAGTCTATTTTGTTAAAACTAAATTAACCATTAAAAAAAAGAGTGTGTTTTTTTTTTTTTTACATCTAATGTATTTCGTAATTGATGGACGATAAAAACTGAATAAAAAGTTCGGACTATTGGTTCTACGAATACTAATTTTTTCGACGTTTTTTTGTCTTTTGACATTTGTTATATTAAAAGAGATAATCCAAATATCTTGAAGTGTATAAATATAAATAATGAATAGATATTAAAATCACTTCCACATAAAATCTTTATGTACAGAAATCATAAATGTGTTTGAGACAAAAGTACACAATCTGTAAAAACTGGATAATATTTGATCATCTATGTGACACGTGTACAAATCGTAAATAAGACATCTTTGGTAATCTATGTGAAGGAGACCTCAAATGTGTTTCTCACCATCTTATCTCGTTTTCAATTGTTTTGTCAAGGACAAAAAGAGAAACAGCAATTTCGCTATCACATTACTTGCGAAAAATGTTAATTCCTTGAAAACATCAATGTATGGAGATTGAGTATCACGATTGGGAATGTTAATTTTTTTTTCAAAAAAACACTAATGTATGGAGGTTGAGTTGAGTGTACGATTGTAAATGTTAATTTCTTTGAAAACATTACTTTATGGAGGTTCAGTGTCACGGATTGCCAATTTCCAAAGTATACCCTGATATTTCATAGGGTTTTATATATATATATATATNATATATATATTAGGTTATAAACGGATTAACAAAATTAACAGTTGGCCAATATTTATGCAGTAATGTAATTTATGCATTATGGAAATTAAGAGCGAAATAATCAAGTTTTCGTTCTAGAGCAATTGGATTGCTACTTTGTCATACATTAGATAGTGCAATATTTGTTCATTAAAAAATATTACCTAAAGGATAAGTTCAAGAATAAGAGCTTCATCGTAATCTGGGGAGCCTAACAAAACTCCAAAGATTAACCACCTTCAAAAATCCATCTGTTGATTGCCAGATCAATGTTCCAAGGACCACAGATGGCTTCATTCTTGGCATTTTCCCTCAACTTTAATATCTTAATTTTAATCGTAATATTTATCATATGGATTAAGTACTAAAAAAGAATAATGACATTTTGCGCGACAAATCAGGATTCTTTCGAGATCGAGTTTGATTGAACACAAGTCGAATCGATTGATCACTCAGTTCTTTGTTCTTTTCCTCTCTCAACGTAATATGAAAAACAGTAAAGAAACAAGACACAAATTGTTTACCCTGAGTTCACCTCCGAAATGAATAGCTACGTCTCAGGGGCCGAAATCAATCCGGCAATCCACGAAGAAGAAATCACAAGCTCTCAAGAATCGAGAAGATCGAGGAAGGACGATCCAAATTCTGTTACAACGATATACGTATAAGTCTCAATCTTAACCAAAAAGCATTAAACCAAACCAAGTTAATTAGAATCCGGTTTAGCTTAGTACCTTAAAGGAACTTATGAGACTTAAACGACTTCGTATTTGACAGAGTGTTAACATGACAATAATTATTAGATTTATTTACAACTTTTTCGTAAAGATTTAAGAGAAATTCTTAAAATACTATTAAAATGAGTTTTTGTTCCAAACATATTATTACTAGTTTTTTGTTCCAAAACTACCAATAAATGGTTTTTTCCATAAATACCACAAACACTAAAAAGAGTTTTAAAGGTTTATAATTTAAATATTTGGGTTTGGGTTTAGGGTTTAGTTTTTAGGGTTAAAAGTTCATTTTTAGTTTTGTGGTATTTGTAGAAAAAAATAATGTTTGTGGTAGTTTTGAAAAAAAACACTATATGTTTGGAAAGAAAACTTATTTTAGTGGTTGTTTTGATAATTGCCCAAAATTAAATCACTCAGCCATAAAAATTGATTTTATAATTCTCTGTTTACTACTGAACTACTTACTACTTACCCAATAAAATTATATGAAAATTTTGTAGCGAAAACAAGTTATATGAAATTAAGTTGCAAAACTTTTAATTTACCAAAAAAATTTACAATAAAAACACAACATTCCAAGTTTTTCCATCGTCAATTTGGCACCATAGAATCTAACACTATATAGTCATAATATCAATCAATCACGTAATATATATAATCATGCAAATGTTGTTAGTTTAACTGGTTGAAGGATATTCATTTACCAAAAAACCTCTTTTTATCTTTTTAATATGGTCAACTAAAAAAAACTTCTTTTTAGCTGTAATCCAAAAAGAAGTATAAACCAAATAATCAAAACTTTCTTGTAAAAAATCAGATATATGAGGTCATGAACCATTTCGGCACGTCCTTCAAACTACTATAAAAGCCACCTCGAACTCTCCATTTTCTCCTCATCCCAATTCACACACACACCAAAGTAAACAGTGTTTCTTTTGAAGTATCTTTTGTCTCTAAACAAAAGAGGAATTTAACAATGGCTTCAAGAACCACAAGCTCTTTAGCCCTTTTCTTGATTCTCAACATCCTCTTCTTCACAACAATCTCCGCCTGCGGTAACTGCGGTTGCCCTTCTCCCAAGCCAAAACCTAACCCCTCTCCCAAGCCAAAACCTAACCCTAAACCCAAGCCAACCCCAAGCCCGAGCCCTGGCACAGCAAAATGCCCTAGAGACGCCCTGAAGCTTGGAGTCTGCGCCAACGTGCTCAACGGTCTACTCAACATCACCCTTGGCAAGCCACCGGTCGAGCCATGTTGCACCCTCATCAAAGGACTCGCTAATCTTGAAGCCGCGGCTTGTCTTTGCACCGCACTCAAGGCTAACATCCTCGGGATCAACCTGAACATCCCGGTCTCTCTCAGTCTGCTTCTCAATGTTTGTAGCAAAAAAGTTCCCCCTGGCTTCCAATGCTAATCAAAATTCTCATTATACAACCAACACTTCATGTCAACATACGTACATATCTTCTTGTTTGGATAGACAAGATGATATATATAAGATAGATCCTGTATTATTGTCTTCGTGTTTTTTATTTATGTATGTGTGTATGTGATTCCTACAACTCTAAATCTTCAGAGCTGTTTTAATTTTGTTTTCTTATACGGTCATTGGGGTCATGATGTTGTATTGGTTGTCGTATGAATTAATAAATCATATATATTTAATAAATCAGAGACCATATTCCAACTTTCTAGACCACTCTCCGCTACAATTTAGTTCTATACTCAATAATTTTGTTCTTTTATTTGTTCTTGTAAATTTATCTTGATAATCGAAATATAACCATGTTTACTTCCCCGAAATTTTGTCCAAAACGTTAATTTTGTCCAAAACGTTTTCGAATCATATATGTTCTTATCGAGCAACAAACTCTTTTTTTATTTGTTCGATAGTCCTCCGATTTTTTTTTTCTTAAAAATAAGCAAATAAGTCAAAACTCATTTATATTTTCATTATTTACAAATTTTGACTGTTGTAGTTACAAAACATCTAAAAACAGGTTAGGCGTTTATTGTCGAACATATAACGCAAAAAACTACAAGGAAAAACAAAAGAATAGCTTTAGCACTAAGAAAAATTAGCATTGAAACGATCATTGAGCCTTAGACCTTTTTGAACATTATGAATAGTACTATATTCACTATTTAAATAAAATTTATGAATAATATAAAAATTTATTCGAAATCTCTGCTCCACACATTGTAAAATTATAAACAAAATATTTGGACTTTCACTCTATGGGCTAAAAAGGCTAGACTATGGTTTTGTGCCACGATTGTGTTGCCTGTCATTTCCGAGTTGGATGGTCCCTAATGAACAATTAAAATTCAATGGATCTATATTGAGCCCGTGAACTAATTTTGTTTTCATATGCACTCAACTTGTGTAAAGAAATAGAATCTTATTTATATATATATTCTGTACTTTGTAGGTACATAGACTGTAGAACAGTAAGCTATGTGCAGTTTTGGATTTGAATAATGAAACACGTTGATTCATATCTTTATACCGCCTTTTTTGGGTTAAAAAACAATGTATTATATCTTGTCGCTTACATTCACTAAAAAGTCTTACAATATTTATTGTGGATATATATCAGCAAATAGATAAGATAATCCACAACACAATAGAAACATATACACTGATTTTTTTTTTTTTGGTTCAAAAATAAATGATAGATTTTGCCTTAGAATAATGCAAAGATCTCTATGAGAACAGGTGTCTAGGAGTTTAGCTGTGTTTTATGACAAAAGACAATAATTTGTTGGAATACTGATTTAGCTATATTCTCTTCTCAAAAGCTTTTTCGGTACGTACACATAAACATACATTCCCATATCTGCATGCATGCCTATAATATGGAGAGAGAGAGAGAGAGAGAGAGAGAGAGAGAGAGAGAGAGATATTAAAGAGTCAAATAGATGGACAGCGAGGAGCTGGAACAAAACGAAACGAAAGATACAGCAAACAACTAAAAAAGTCCCACGCAAAAACCCTAGCTTAATCATAACAACGACATGCAAGAACAGAAAACAACACTTGTTAAAACCCTAGATAATCAACAAACCTGATTACCATCAAAAGGAGCACAAATATAAATATTTAGATTATTATAAAAGCCTCGAAACCCTTGACATATCGTACGTTATTGTTTGTTAAATCAAGTGAGAGGAGGGCAGATAAATCCAGGAGGAGGATTGATTCCACAAGTGATGAGCGCTTGAAGTGCAAGAGGAATGAAGATGTTTAAGTTGAGAAGCTTAAGTCTTATGGTTGTGCAAAGACAAACAGCTGCTTCTAACTCAAGTAACCCTCCTAACACTGGACAACACACATTCTCCACTGGATTTCCAAGCCCTATATGGATCAATCCTCCCAAAACGTCAACACAAGCTCCAAGCTTCAATGCGTTGATTGGACAAGTTGGTTGTGCGCCGCCGCCTCCTCCTCCTCCTCCAGAAGGTGGACCACCGGGGTACGGTGGATAACCGGAGGATGGTGGTGGAGTTGTGACTGGAGGTGGGTTAATGATTGGAGGGAGAAGTCCTGGAGGTGTTGTGATCGGCGGTGGCCTTGTGATTGGCGGTGGCCTCACCATTGGTGGTGGATAAACCACCGGAGGAGGTCTAACAAACGGCGGTGATCTCCCTCCTCCACCATGATGCGGAGGTCCTCCACCTTTTCCACCGTGGTGTGGCGGTTTACCACCACCTTTTCCTCCGTGATGTGGTGGTGACTTGCCGCCTCCTCCTCCTCCTCCACCTCCACCTCCACCGCCACCTCCACCTCCACCTCCACCTCCACCTCCACCTCCACCGCCTCCACCGCCGCCGCCGCCGCCACCATCCCCATGATTTGGAGGCTTCGGAACAGGAGGGTGAGGGTGTGTGCAAGGAGTGCAAGTTTGGATCGTTGGAGGCAATGTGATGACCGTGACGATCAAGAAAATGAAGAAGGAAGCCGAAACCCTCGACCTCATTATTTGTTAATTAATTAGGGTTCTTGAATTTTCAAGAATCAAACTTTTACTGCATTGTTTGTTAAATCTTTTGGCCAAATAGCATGTAAATATATAGGTGAAACTTAAATGTTACCCGTGACTCCTGTAGAGGGTGGAAACCACTATGTAATAAGTATATTAGTAGATTTGATTATTTGGTATTGTACGTACGAACATGTGTAGGACATGAAAGTGAAGGAAAAAAAAAGTTCCAAACTTCGAGAAAATTTTGGAGCATTTTATTGCGTTACAACTAAGAAAGTTTGGAATAGTTTTTTCAGTAAAAACTTTAAATTTTTATTTTTTTGGATCGTTGTTGGTCCGATGCAAACTTCAAGGTCAAGCCCGTGACTAAAGTGTAAACAGATTATGATCACTGCCTCCGAACTAAAGAGTCCGTGAAATCGTTTGTTCTCTTATGTATTTAATTTTTTGAATTTTCTGTAAATGATTTTGGAGAGGACGTTTTTGTGAAAATTGAGAAGTAGAGACAAAACAAGTGAAAGCTTCTGAATAAGTTGGAGGGATTTTGGTTCCTTGCCATTCTTAGAGGGAGAAAATATTCCGGGCTTCAATCTTGAACCATCCTCCCATAGGTCCAATGGGGCCCAATAAGATCTAAAATACCCAAAATTATTTCTTCTTTATTGGCCATCGATGCCAAACTCTTCTTTGTTTTTTTTTCCCTTGATTCTCTTCTGATCCTTTTTTCGTTATCGCATTGCCTTTTCATCATGTATTCTTCGATACTCCATGGAAGAAGGTCTGTCATCGAGTTACAGAAATGGCGTAACTTGAGATTTGCAGTGAGCCTTGTTCAAAATGTATCTGCTTTTTCCAGTTCGTTCTCCTCTGCTAGTGCTGCTGATGTGAGACCTAGAGATGGTCGAAAAGGGAACAACTGTACAGTCTCTTACCTCGTTCATTCATTGGGTTTAACTACAGAATCGATCTCAAGGAAAATCAGCTTTGAGGACAGAGGACAAGGGTAATCCAGATTCCGTTCTGACTCTTTTTAGAAGTTTTGGGTTCACAGATTCTCAGATCTCCACCATCATTACGGATTATCCACTATTGCCTATTTCAGATGCTGAGAATTCTCTTGCTCCGAAGCTTCAGTCTCTGCAGTCCAGAGGAGCTTCTGTAAGACCAAAAATTTGCACTATAATAGGATATTGATTTAATCACAGACTGATAAATAAACGTTAAGGAAAATTAATATAAAACAATCTACAGAAAGGAGATGAAGCAGAAACAATTATCAATAGAGGCGAGGATTAATCTCTTTCCTTAACTCAAAGAATCTCCCGTAGTGCGACGGTTTTAATAGATACATGAGTCCCAGGATACAACCATTGAATCCGTTATCACAAGCACTTGATAACGGATCTGTCGAACATAATAACTACGATACTCTCGAAAAAAGACTTACTCTAAGCAGTAGGGAATTGAGAAACTTTGCTAGAAATCTTTTGTGTGATTTTAGTGTGTTTGATGGTCTGATGATCTTATGATCTCTGATGTCTGATTTTTCTCATGAAAATCGACCAGTATATATAGGAGAGAGAGGCTAGGTTTTTCGCAGACATAATAGAATATTCCGCAGAATATTCTGTAAGTCACGCGGCTAGGGTTTTGTTGTTGGTATCGATCGTTACCAACAAGTATCGATCGACACCCACTAGCTCTGCGAAAATTCGGCCCAAAATTAATAGCTCGGACTAAAGCCCAACGACCATCAATCATATAAGAGCCTAAGAGCCCAATGAGTGGTGCGCGCGTGTGGTCTTTCCTTCTCTCTTGTTGTTAGTCATTTGAATAAATGATACAACCAATCCATATATATACCACAAGGAAACTTTCCTTGTTTCTAATGTGGGACTTTCCACACTTCCTCACATTAGTTATACCCAATGAAAACATTTCATGAGGATGTGCTAAACTCATTTTGTATTCACACAAACACATTTTAATAAAGCCCACAAGCTTTATAAAAATAGTTCCAACAGCTTCAACCTCTGAGCTCACCGAGATTCTTTCAAAAGTTCCCAAAATCTTGGGAAAAGACAGATTTATCAACTTATATTATGATATCGTGAAAGAGATTATAGAAGCGGATAAGGGTTCCAAAGAGTATGGAAAGTCATGTCATTCTTGGGCAGAGGGTAAGCTGAGGAATAAAATCCGAAATGTTTTGGTTTTGAGAGAATTGGGCATGCCTCAGAAATTGCTGTTCCCCTTTGCTTATATCAGAAAGCCAACCTGTCTATGAATTGGCCATTAAAGGCCGTGGCTTCGCACCCACAGATATTTTCATACAGCATGGAGAAGAGAATTGTACCGAGGTGTAACGTAACCAAAGCTCTCTTGTCCAAAGGATTGCTCGGAAAGGGAAGTGAACTCCCTCCAGTGTCGTTTGTTTTGTCGACTACCGATCATACGTTTTTAAACATATATGTGAGGAAGCACGATGACAAGGAGCTTGTGGCTGAGTTGATGGCTATATTCACGGGAAAGACGAGAAAAAAACTGAAAAAGCTTCTGAACGAGGTAGAGGGTTCGTACTCTATAAAGTCCTGAATTTCTGTAAAGTTTGTGCTTAAACCCGGATTCAGATATTAGTTATAAGCGATGATGATCCTAGGAGCAAATGATTCACAATTCTATGCGATTGGTCATTAATCACCCTTGATTTCTCTTGTTCAAAAGTGTTCCATTTTTTCTTGTGGATTTATCTAAAATATCTCCTCTGTCTCTGTTTTTGTTTTCCTCTGTTTCTTCAATTGGTTTCTCTGTTTCTTCAATTGGTTTCTCTGTTTCTTCCATGACCATGTCGTTAGCTGTTAGTTACGGGACGTTTTGTTGAAATTGAAAATAAGGGAAGAGACAAATAGTGAAAGCCTCTGAACGGAACAGAGAGACTTTGTCTTCCATTTCATTTAGGGAAGAAAGCGAAGCTATAGTCTCCTTTCGCATTTTACAAAGATTCAATAAAAAAAGCATGCCACGAAAACGATCTCATTTTCTTTCGATCTAGGTTCAATAAAGCGAGTCGAGGAAAGCACATGTACCGTCGACAGTTTTGCTGATCGGATAACGAAATACTATCATCGTAGTCAACCAATTATATAATAGGAAACCAGCCAAATCTTTTGTTGACAAAAAAAGGAACTATTCAAATGTAATTCTAAATGGTAAGTGTTAATTATGAAAAATCCAAATTGATACGTTTTTTTATTTACAAAAAAATATATTTCTATCTAGTTAAGATACAATACCTAAACTACACATTCATGGTAGCCACTAGCCAAAAAAAATATAATAGGAACTAGAATTGTTTTTGTTTTTGTTGACCAAAAGGGAAGGAAATATTCTTTTCGTAAGTAAATGTAATTCTAAATGCTAAGTTCTCTAATTATAAAAAAAAGCCAAATTGATTCTTTTTAGTTTTAGAATATACTTTGTATCAATTTAAAATACGTTACCTTATTTGTAAAAATCTTATTTGTCAGAGTATATACTATGCATTAACAAAATGGCCATGTACATGCTCCAAGGCACAATATATAGGCATCCGAATTCCGAACAACCCTGTAAAGTTGCGAAATCTTTATCAAAACTTAATTCATAAGACTAAAGACATGGCGGCATCAAAAACAACAATCTTCGTCGTTTTCGTTCTTTATCTCTCATGTTAGCTTCTCTCTATATACTGATTTAATCGATTTAAAAGACCGACTTAAAAAAGTGATATACTGATATGTGTTTGTAATTTGTAGGCACATTGTTGGTAAGCCTCTCTGGAATTCAAGCCCACAGGTCATGCCAGAGAGCAAAGGACTGTAGAGTGTTGTGTCAAGGTTTTGTTGCGGGATGTGTGGATGGACATTGCATTTGTGAGAGGCTAAAAGCCGAGATTGCGCCGACCAAGACAATAAGGTGCAAAACGGACCGTGATTGTCCCGATTCTCGTGAGTGCCCTAAAGACTACTATTACTCTTGTCTTCATGGAGAATGTACTTGTATATCAGTATAACTTAATCGAAAAAAAGTTATGGGCTTGGCTGATATGTTAACTGAAATAGCATAATCAATAAGATGAGAAATTTTAAAACTGAATAAATTTTAATATGCCAAAAACTACTATTTAATAGATGAATAAAGTTTTGTATAAACTAGTTATCAATTTAAAACGTGCGGAATGGATTGAAAAATAACTCGTTAATTTTGACTTTTTATCAATCTGTGCTTATTATTGTGAATGGTATGTACTCGGCGGAATCACACTTTCAAAACGTGAAAAAACTATATCATTCAAGCTTTATAATAAGATTGTTTCTCCTACGATATATATGCATCTCTGATGATGGAATTCTTATATTACCAAGGTACTTGGATTAAGCATGGAGAAGAGAATTGTACCAAGGTGTAACGTAGTCAAAGCTCTCTTGTCCAAAGGATTGCTTGGAAGTGAACTCCCTCCAGTGTTGTCTGTTTTGGTGTGTACCGGTGAAAGCTTTTTAAAAAGGTATGTGAGTAAGCACGATGACAAGCAGCCTGTGGCTGAGCTGATGGCTATGTTCACTAGAGAGACGAGAAAAAACAGATAAAGCTGAACTGAACGAAGTAGAGGATTTGGTAGTCTATAAAGTCTTGACTTTCTAGTTTTTGCTTGAACCCGAATCTCAGATATTAGTTCTCACTGATGATCCATGGATTGTTTTTGATTCTATTTCTGATATATCTCGTTACTGATAATGAGTAAAGAGATGAGTTTAGGTTGTATCAAGTGGTATATATATATATATATATTGGCTGTGGAAAATCAGTTTAAATATTACTGAAACAATCGCTTCAAACATATAATTTGGATCGTATACATTATAACATGTGGGTCTCCAAGAAGTTGTAATTGTGGATCTCATTGAAGTCAGTTTTTTCTTCAATCCTTCTTGATAGAGAGAAAGGAGCAGGAAAAGAAGGAGCTGGTATGCCTGACAATTTCACTGGAAAGAAGAGGGAAAGCAAAGAAAGCTTGTGATTGAAGCAATAACACTACTTTTAGTGTCTGTCCAAATCCTTAAAAGGAGAAAAAAAGTCTCTCGGTTTTTCTGTAAAGTTTTCATTACAATTTGTGCTTGGAGCTGCACAGCTACTTCAGTGAGTTTCTCCTCCTCTGCCTCTGGCATCTTCTCCTCCATAACTGCCGGAATACGTGGGCAGATCTTCACCTCCGTCAATCTCCCGCGGTATAAAATTTCACACGGCCGTGGAAGAAACAGATAAACCAATTGAAGAAACAGAGGAAAACAAAAAGAGATTGTGTTAAAGCTTTTCTACGCAGTGTTGTTGAATACTTAATAGAGGTGTTATTTGATGTCACCGTTTGAATAAAAAGATCAACCATATTTTATTATCAGTTATGTCTATAAAGTAACCTAAAAGAATGCCTTTTAGTTTTATAGCCTGGTTGCTAAAAAGTAATATATATATATATATATATATATGTTTTTTTTTTTTTTGGTTAAACTATATATGTTAATTACTATGTTAACTACTGAGGTTGATTATAGTTCATGGAATGTATGCATTTAGTTGTTCAGCTTGACATTGTTCTATTCTATCAATAAGTTTAGCTTTAACGCAATATCTGGTGCAAAGCTTAGGTTCTCATCAAGGTTAAGAAGAAGACGATTGTGGTAGGTTAACTCGCTTCTTCGTAGAAATTAAGATCCGTGCTTGGAACTTCAAACCCTTTAGTTTCATGCGACTGTTTAGCATATGAAATTATATTTAACAAAGCTAAAAGGGACACTAAGCAATGTTGCAAGACTTATCCCAGTTTTGGGAAACTCATAAATGAAGAAAAAACAATTTAAAAAAAAAGCATTTTGTCCTTATATTTTTCATGTCGTTTACAGTTTACTATTTTATAAAATAACACTATAACAGTGCCCTTTTGTTTGGTGGATCATCTAAATGATTTCTAAATGAATGAATGACTAGAATGCTCATAAGAATGTTTTCAAAATCACATTTACATTGCTATAAGAAATCGAAAATAAGAAGAAAACACAAAAAGAAACAAAGCAGCAAAAGCTTCTGAACAAATTAGAGGGTTTTGTCGTCCGTACAGGAAAGAAAGCGAAGCTAGATATCACAGGAAAGAGTGGCAGAAGTGTAATTAAGGGATGTAGATAATTCTGGGCTTCAGTTTTGATTCTCGAAAGATCCTCAAACTTTTAGGCCCAAAAAGGGCCCAAAAAGAATCGTAAATGAAATTAGGGTTTACAATCTAAAAATCCCAAAACTATCTGCTGTTTGCGATTTTGATGCTAAGGTCGTAAGTCTATGATCGATCTATGAGTTTCTGATCGATGAGTGACTTTCTCGCTCTTCTCGAATCGAAACAGCGAGAAAAACTTAGTGTTCTGAGAATCGATTCTCCGTTTTGGCATTTGCTGGTTCTGTCATGTATTCTCTGATATTCCATGGAAGAAGGTTGGTGGAGTTGCAGAAATGGCGTAATTTGAGTGTTTCAGTGAAGATTGTGCAAAATGCTTCTTGTTTTTTCAATTCGTTCTCTTCTGCGTGTGCTACTGATGTAAGCTCTCAAGATGGTCGAAAAGGGAAGATTTTCGGTGTCTCTTACCTCGTTGATTCATTGGGTTTAACTAGGAAACTCGCAGAATCAATCTCGAGTAAAGTCGGATCCGAAGGCAAGAGCATTCCTGATTCTGTAATTATTCTTCTAAGAAGTCATGGATTCACAGATTCTCAAATCTCCAGTATCATTACGGATTATTATCCACTATTGCTTATAGCAGATGCTGAGAAATCCATTGGTCCCAAGCTTAAGTTTCTGCAGTCAATGAAAGGGGCTCCAAGCTCTGAGCTCACTGAGATTGTTTCTAAAGTTCCTAAATTATTGGGAATGAAAGATGACAAAACTATCAGCGTATACTATGATTTCATTAAAGAGATCATAGGGGCCGATAAGAACTCCGAGTATGTAAAGTTGTGTCATTCTTTGCCACAAGGTAGTAAGCAGGAGAATAAAATCAGAAATATATTGGCTTTGAGAGAACTTGGTGTGCCTCAGAAGCTGTTATTCTCTATGCTTATCTCCAATTTACAGTCTGTATCTGGAAAAGAAAAATTTGAGGAATCCCTCAAGAAGGTGGTTGAGATGGGTTTTGATCCCACTACCCCAAAGTTTGTCGAAGCTCTGCGCATTGTTCAGGGATTGAAGGAAGAAACAATAGAAGAGAAAGTCAATGTCTATAAAAGGTTAGGCTTTGATGTGGAAGATGTATGGGCATCGTTCAAGAAGTGGCCAAAGATTCTGACATACTCGGAGCAAAAGACAGTGAACTTCACTAAAACATTTCTAGGCCTAGGATTCAGCAGAGATGAGTTTGCTATGATGGTCAAGCGCTTTCCTCAGTTGCTTGGATGTTCTGCAGAGTCGGTGGAGAAGAAGACTGAATTTATTGTGAAGAAGATGAATTGGCCATTAAAGGCCGTGGCTTCGCACCCACAGGTATTTTCATACAGCATGGAGAAGAGAATTATACCAAGGTGTAACGTAATCAAAGCTCTCATGTCCAAAGGATTGCTCGGAAAGGGAAGTGAACTCCCTTCAGTGTCATATGTTTTGTCGAATACCGATCATACATTTTTAAACATGTATGTGAAGAAGCACGATGACAAGGAGCTTGTGGCTGAGTTGATGGCTATATTCACGAGAAAAAATTGAAAAAGCTTCTGAACGAGGTAGAGGGTTCGTACTCTATAAAGTCCTGAATTTCTGTAAAGTTTGTGCTTAAACCCGGATTTCAGATATTAGTTATAAGCGATGATGATCCTAGGAGCAAATGATTCACAATTCTATGCGATTGGTCATTAATCACCCTTGATTTCTCTTGTTCAAAAGTGTTCCATTTTTTCTTGTGGATTTATCTAAAATATCTCCTCTGTCTCTGTTTTTGTTTTCCTCTGTTTCTTCAATTGGTTTCTCTGTTTCTTCAATTGGTTTCTCTGTTTCTTCCATGACCATGTCGTTAGCTGTTAGTTACGGGACGTTTTGTTGAAATTGAAAATAAGGGAAGAGACAAATAGTGAAAGCCTCTGAACGGAACAGAGAGACTTTGTCTTCCATTTCATTTAGGGAAGAAAGCGAAGCTATAGTCTCCTTTCGCATTTTACAAAGATTCAATAAAAAAAGCATGCCACGAAAACGATCTCATTTTCTTTCGATCTAGGTTCAATAAAGCGAGTCGAGGAAAGCACATGTACCGTCGACAGTTTTGCTGATCGGATAACGAAATACTATCATCGTAGTCAACCAATTATATAATAGGAAACCAGCCAAATCTTTTGTTGACAAAAAAAGGAACTATTCAAATGTAATTCTAAATGGTAAGTGTTAATTATGAAAAATCCAAATTGATACGTTTTTTTATTTACAAAAAAATATATTTCTATCTAGTTAAGATACAATACCTAAACTACACATTCATGGTAGCCACTAGCCAAAAAAAATATAATAGGAACTAGAATTGTTTTTGTTTTTGTTGACCAAAAGGGAAGGAAATATTCTTTTCGTAAGTAAATGTAATTCTAAATGCTAAGTTCTCTAATTATAAAAAAAAGCCAAATTGATTCTTTTTAGTTTTAGAATATACTTTGTATCAATTTAAAATACGTTACCTTATTTGTAAAAATCTTATTTGTCAGAGTATATACTATGCATTAACAAAATGGCCATGTACATGCTCCAAGGCACAATATATAGGCATCCGAATTCCGAACAACCCTGTAAAGTTGCGAAATCTTTATCAAAACTTAATTCATAAGACTAAAGACATGGCGGCATCAAAAACAACAATCTTCGTCGTTTTCGTTCTTTATCTCTCATGTTAGCTTCTCTCTATATACTGATTTAATCGATTTAAAAGACCGACTTAAAAAAGTGATATACTGATATGTGTTTGTAATTTGTAGGCACATTGTTGGTAAGCCTCTCTGGAATTCAAGCCCACAGGTCATGCCAGAGAGCAAAGGACTGTAGAGTGTTGTGTCAAGGTTTTGTTGCGGGATGTGTGGATGGACATTGCATTTGTGAGAGGCTAAAAGCCGAGATTGCGCCGACCAAGACAATAAGGTGCAAAACGGACCGTGATTGTCCCGATTCTCGTGAGTGCCCTAAAGACTACTATTACTCTTGTCTTCATGGAGAATGTACTTGTATATCAGTATAACTTAATCGATTAAAAAAAAAGTTATTGGTATGTTAAGCTGAAATAGTATAATCAATAGGACGAAAAATTTTAAAACTAAATAAATTTTAATATGCCAAAACTACTATTTATGAATAAAGTTTTGTATAAACTAGTTATCAATTTAAAACGTGCGGAATGGATTGAAAAATAACTCGTTAATTTTGATTTTTTATCATTTCGTGCTTATTATTGTGAATGGTATGTACTTGGCGGAATCACACTTTCAAAACCTACTGCATCTCCGATGATGGAATTCTTATATTCCTTACGCTATTACCATTATAAAATAATAATAAATAATAATATTAGTAAACAAAAATTATAATTTTTCCTGTTTGATTACGGCCATATATGTTTAAATATATTCCAACTGCAAAATATTATAATTTCGTTTTAACGTAATCTAAGGTCGTATGAAGATTTTGTTATTGATTAATGGTTAATTAGTTAATCCTTATCATATAACAACATTAGGAATTTTTTTTTTTTTTTGTTGACAGCATAAAAACATTAGGATTTATCTCCAACTTTTATTAAAGACATAATACACATATACATAATACACATTTGATCAAAAAGAAGAAGACATAAACACATCAAATGGTGCTAAAACTTTTCCTATTCGTTTTCGTCTATGTTTAATTCGACAAGCACACACTGCACTACTAATGATATATAGGATTGTATTGGGATATCGTATCTTCCATATATAATCGTATTCGTATCCCACATGTTTAGGGAATCATTTCAATTACATCCCTTAATATTTGTTGTATTTAATTTAGACAATTCTCTGTAATTAGGAAGGTAGATACGTTATGACCATATAGATTGACTCCACCTCCTAAGACGTCCTGCGAAAGTAAGCATTGAGAAACATCTTCGATCTTAGCCATCATCACATCAGTCTTAAAGACGTTTTTCCTTTCAAAGATGAACTTGTTTCGATTCTTCAATAAAATTCATAGGATCCACAGAAAAACGCGTCGACTAGTCACCACCATGATCTTGTCGGTAAAAAAATTCTTCGTAAACATTATAATTAAATATAAAGATTTATTTTTATTACAAAGGTCCTATTAAAGGCCCTCACATTTTTATTTTAACAGTTTATTTTTTTATTTTTTATTTTTATAGAAAATGTAAAATTATATTCATCCCAAAAAACCAAATTTACATCAAGTGCATATGTAATAATTTAAAATTGTTTGAGACTAGTTAAGCACAAAATTTATGAACCTTTATGAGCCAATAGCCGTGAACCAGGTAACTAAACCATCGTTGTACCGAGCATCTGCGGTTCAAATGGTGTTGATTTTGTTTTTGTACGGTTTTGTAAATAAGCTTGATTAGTCTTTGAGGGGCTGAGTGAGGATCTCCATGTCTTCTTCCATTTCTCTTCCTCCATATGAACAAGATTGTGGCTTGGAAGACATACAGGATGAGAAAGTCTTCAATGAATGTGAACGTGTTCTTCAAAATGAGATGTACAATTGAGTCCCAATCCGAGGCAGAGTGCTGCCGAAGCAACCCATGGGTGCTTGACTTCCATATTTGGCTCGAGTATTGGCAAGCGAAGAAGTTTTTTTTTTAAATTTTATTACCAATACAATTTATTTATACTTGAGGCAATTAACAATTTTCATCACCAAAACTTAAAAATTTTGGGCTCCGATTAGTAATATTGTGTAATTGCGGAGTGGCAAAAAAAAAAAAAAAATCCGCAAAAAGAAAAAAATTTGCAAATTGAAAAGTTGCGGAATGAAAATAGCAACAAACACTCACTTATTTGCATAATTAACTTTTACATCTTTTTTAAAAAACTAACGAATAATCCGTATCTTTTCTTTTTGTATAATTAACTTTTACATCTTTTTAACATTTCACATATTTTTTATATAACTTTTTCTTGAAATTACGTTAGAAAATGCAAATCCGCTATTCATGTTACCAATCAAAGCTTTAATTTTAAAAAACCCCTAAATACCAATTCAACTAGTAACGTCGCAAGATACCACAACAACTTTGTCTTCTATTCTATCTCTCTTCTCTAGTCGTCAGGTTGAGAGTCTCATGTTTTTGTAAGATTTTTAACCCTCCCCGCTCATCTCTGTTGACCTTCCCGGTCTTTTGCTCTTTTCTTTGGGGTTATTTGGGAGGTTTCATGATCCTTGCCTAAAACTAGATTTGTAATCTTTTCACATTTAGACAAGCACTAAGCTTTATGTAAAGGTTTGGTGTATTCGAATCTAAAAAGCTCAGTCACACTGACTCTAAACCAGTCAAATAAATAATCAAAGGAAACCAAATGATTAAAAAATGCAAACCGGGTAAGCCCCAATAGACCAACAAAATTATATTAAATTTAAGAGAATGCAAAAATTTAAAATCAATTGATTTTGAGTATTTTAAAGTTTTTTGTTGGGATTTTAATAAATTATATCTAAATGACAGCAAAAATATTTGACTCTTTACAATTTTTATTGAAATTATATTAAATTCCTATTAAATGACATTATCATCAATAATGCAATAAAATTGAATAACACTAACATTTAATAAAATTAAGAAATCAAAAAATTTAATAACACTAGAATTTAAAATAATATAGAAGAAGATTACAAATATCTAATCCAATAACATATGAATTTAAAAAAATTCATTAAATACATCATTGAATCACAGTATAATTTTATAGAAAGTCTAATACCTTCTAATTCAATTAAATTCTTTAAAAGGATTATTAAACCGGTTTCAACAGTTACACACACTCTTCTCGTCGGGTGAGTCTCTCTCATTTAGGGTTTGTTTAACAGAGCCAAATCGAAGAAGATGAGATCTGCGATTGCGTCTACGGCCAGGGGATTCGTTCATCGGAATCTCCATCTCCATCTCCAGTGGAAAGGTAATCCTGGCAATGCTTCTCCTTCTCCGTTTTCCCGTTGCGGTCTCCGTTGCTGGGAACGAGCTTTCTCTGCAGGTCTCAGTGATAATTACAGAGAGATACTGAGAAATTGGCTACACGATATTAAGTTAGACGATGCTGTTGATCTGTTCAGTGAGATGGTAAAGTCTCGTCCTTTTCCTTCCATTATTGAGTTCACTAAATTGTTGAGTGCCATTGCGAAGATGAAGAAGTATGATGTCGTGATATCTCTGGGCGAGAAGATGCAAAAGTTGGGAATTCGACATGATCTCTATACATACAATATTTTCATTAACTGTTTTTGCCGCCGCTCTCAACTCTCTCTTGCTTTAGCAATTCTTGGGAAGATGACGAAACTCGGGTATGAGCATGATATAGTCACGCTTTCTTCCCTTCTCAATGGATACTGCCACGGGAATAGGATTGCAGATGCCGTAGCTTTGGTTGATCAAATGGTGGAAATGGGATACAAACCTGACACCGTCACATTCAACACTCTAATCCATGGACTTTTTCTCCACAACAAAGTCTCAGAAGCAGTGGCTTTAGTTGATCGAATGGTACAAAAAGGCTGTCAACCAGATCTGATTACTTATGGTGCGGTAATAAATGGAGTATGTAAGAGAGGTAATATTGATTTGGCTTTAAATCTGCTCAAAAATATGGAGGAAGGGCAAATAAAGGCTGATGTTGTAATCTACAATACAATCATCAATGGTCTTTGCAAATACAGACATGTGAATGATGCACTCGACCTATTCAGCGAAATGGAGAACAAAGGAATTAAACCGGATGTTTATACCTACAACTCCCTCATAAGTTGCCTTTGTAATTACGGAAGATGGAGTGATGCCTCTCGACTACTAAGCGATATGATTGAAAGGAACATCACCCCTGATGTAGTCACATTTAGTGCATTGATAGATGCGTTTGTAAAAGAGGGAAAACTTTTGGAGGCCGAAAAACTGTACGAGGAGATGATCAGAAGGTCTATAGATCCTAATACTATCACTTACAGTTCATTGATCAACGGGTTTTGCTTGCAAGATCGTCTAGAGGAGGCCAAGCAGATGTTTGCTTCAATGGTTAGCAAGGGTTGTCTCCCAGATTTAGTGATTTATAATACTCTTATAAAGGGACTTTGCAAGTGTAAGAGGGTAGAGGATTGTATGGACCTCTTCCGAGAGATGTCTCAAAGAGGATTGGTTGGAGACACAATCACTTACAGCACTCTTATCCAAGGGTTTTTCCTAGCTGGAGATTGTGATAATGCCCAAAAAGTTTTTGAACAGATGGTTTCTAATGGTGTGCCTCGTGATATTATGACCTATACCATTTTGTTAGATGGATTTTGTAACAACGGGAAGTTGGAGAAAGCATTGGTCATATTCCAGCATATGCAGAAGAGTGAAATGAAAGTTGATATTGTCACATATAATATTATGATTGAAGGAATGTGTAAAGCGGGGAAGGTGGAAGATGGGTGGGATTTGTTTTGTAGCATTAACCTAAAAGGAGTGAAACCTGATGTTATAACCTACAATACAATGATCTCAGGCTTGTGTAGGAAAGGTTTAAAGCAGGAATTAAATGCCTTGTTCAGAAAAATGAAAGAAGATGGGCCTCTCCCTGATAGTGGTACGTATAATACGCTGATTAGGGCACACCTTAGAGATGGTGACAAAACTGCATCAGCAGAACGCATCAAGGAAATGAGGAGTTGCGGGTTTGCTGGGGATGCTTCGACAATAAATTTGGTCACTAATATGTTGTATGATGGAAGATTGGACAAAAGCTTTCTGGAGATGCTTTCTTGAAACAGTTTATCCATGAGAGAAGGATTGGTAGAGCAACTCTCTTCTTCTCAAAGCATCTGTGAGGTGAATCAAGTTATTTATGGCTTTTCTAGTAATTACATGTAGATAGATATGTGTACATGTGGTTGCTGTTGTGTGTGAGCTTCATGATGAACAAACACATTTGTGGTGAGCATTAGAAGAAACTTCGACAATATTAAGTTTGGTCACTAAGATTGGTAAACGTTTCATGAGCTTTTTAGATAAACGTTTTATCTTTTTTATCTTTACTCTGTTATTTTGCTTTCTGAATTTGTAATCTTTCACATTTCCCATTTGTCCGTTAGGCGTAAGAGCTTCACCTTTACATAAAGCTTAGTGGTTCGTATTGAGTTGCTTCTGAAATACACTCCATCAATAGCATGTCTGTGTGTAAATCTTATAGGGGATGCTTGATTCTGTTTTAAATTCGAATTTTTCTGGTTTCTCCCGAACAACATCAAAAGCGAAATCCACCTTGGTTTGAGAATTTGAGACAGGTGTCTACGTGGCATTGAGAATTTGAGAGCATCAAATCTCGATTTTGAGTCTTGATTCGATAAAATCTTGTCGGTACTATTCCTCGTCACGCACTTTGCATTTGCTCTTTGTCGGTTTTGTGATGAAAGACGACCGTTGTTTAACGGATTCGTTCAAAGGCGGCTGCTGTTTTGGGCTTTGTCATTGTCTGGCCCACTTCTTCTTTCTTATTGAACTCGTTTGACAAACCGCAGCCGTTTTGAAAACCTTCTTTTTCGTTTGGAGTATTGACCGATAAAGCTGAGCCGTGGAACTAACCAGAGGTTTTTTTTGAATTGTGCTGACACAAAAAAAAAGATAAAAAAAAAATGAGCCGACCCAACCGAAACTATGTTATTCGGTTCGGTTAGTTTTATCTGGGTTAGCCGGTTGACTTGGTTTAGTGGTTTAGTAAATAAACCCTAGATTTCTTCTTCTTCTTCTCCACATCTTCAGTTTTCTCAGCCTTCTCTCTCTCTCTGCAACTAAAAAAAAACATTGTGAAACCCTAATCTTAATCTTCGGTAGAGTCGAAGGTATCGATGGGGAAGAACAAGAAAGAGAGGAAAGATGGAGAAGAAAAATCTCAACACTCTGCTGCCACTGTATGCGTCTCTGGCTTGCCTTATTCGTTCACCAACACTCAGGTACCTTCTTTCGAATTGACTCTTTTATCACTTGAATCCGGTAACAGTTTGTTGATTCGAGTTTGCCTTTGAGAATTGTAGCAAATCGATGTTTTGAATGTTGATTGAGCTCCTAAAAATTGATCGAATATTCTATGTATTTTCTTAGTGTAATTGTTTTCTTCCAAATATTTCAGCTTGAAGAAGCCTTTAGCGACGTTGGTCCGGTCAGACTTTGCTTTATGGTCACAAACAAAGGTGAGTGAATTCGGAATCTGGTCACTATTGAAATTATTCACGCCCCATCATCATCCAATCATCTTTTTTCTTATCTTCTTGTTAACAGGATCAAACGAACACCGTGGCTTTGCCTTTGTTAAATTGTAAGCTACCTGTTGAAACTATTTTCTTACTGAGCAGGTGTGATATTGGTTCTTACACTAATTATATGCTGCAGTGCTTTACCAGAAGATGTTAACCGTGCCATTGAGTTGAAGAACGGTTCTACTGTTGGGGGGCGTAAGATTACAGTTAAACAGGCCACGCATCGGCCTTCTCTTAAAGAGCGTCGCACAAAAGCAGCCGAAGGTTGGTCTCATTGGAGTCTTAGGGTCTCAATTATTATTCTTATCTCAGGATTCACCTATCCCGTTGACATCAATCTCTTATTTTTTTATGTATTTTTCGAATTAGGGATCCCTTTACCTGATAGTAGTTCCCAGGCAGAGGGTGACAAGGGCAGTTTGATCCCCGAGACAGACAAGCCAGGTATAAGATTGCCTAAATTTGGTTTCTTAGTCTTAAGTAAATTAGTTAGTGATGTTGGTTTTGTTCTCGTCTATCATTAAATTTGTATTTGCATCAGCTCCTCCACCCGTTAAAAAATTAGAGAAGCCAATTGAGCGCAAAAGACCAGCAAAGCTTCATGTTGATTTAGCTGATAAAGAAACATGTTCAGATAAGCAAAGGTACGATTTTTATGATAACGTGCTTATTGAGTTTTAGCATATAGTTTGAAAGATTTGAAAAAACTAATATTATATATGTATCATCAAAACTATCTTTCTTTTCGTTGGGTGAAGAGTTGCAAGAACTGTAATCTTTGGTGGCCTTGTTGATGCTGAGATGGCAGAGGTAGTCCATAGTCGTGTCAAAGAGATTGGCACTGTGTGCTCTGTCAGATATCCCCTCCCAAAAGAAGAGCTTCAACAAAATGGTAAGAATCTTGTAAAGAAAATGGAGGCAAATGCCTGTTTGTATGATTCCAACTATGTTTTTTTTTTAGTTTCATCTATTAGTACAAGGTTTTTATTTTGTAATGATATTAACATATGAGTTAGGTGTCAAGTTATCCATCAGAGATGCTTGATATAGGGATCTGTGCTGCAGAGAACGACCATGATATTCCAAGCACCCCCCATAATGACTCACTAATGGGACATGAGTGTTCATTAATTATTAGATTATATTAACCATACAAGATTCCTGGGCAGAGAGTATGCATAAAATAAACACCTTTTCTCGCTAGTTCAGGTTTATGGGTTTGACTTTTGGAATATCGCTGTTGGAATGCATCTCCTGCTCATGGTTTCCTTTAATAAGTATTTTTTTGGTGCTTGTTACCCTCCCGTTTCAGTATCTAATGGCTGAATTCTAGTTTGTTACTTCATATCTATATTTGATATCTCCTGCTCATCGATACACGTGTATATATACACATGTGTATTTACATATACAAGTATATATATAACAACATATTTTCTTAAAGCTTGTGTGCACATACCCTTTCTGGTATCTGAATAAAGTTTGAAAGACACCCTATCCGACTGTAATTACTACTGTGGGCATGTAGTTATGAATTCGTTAAGCATTAGAATTTTTTTATCAGGTCTTACCCAAGACGGATGCAGGACAGATGCATCCGCTGTTCTCTTTACGAGTGTCAAATCTGCTTGTGCTGCTGTTGTAGCAATACATCAAACAGGAATAAAGGGAAATCTCATTTGGGCGCGTCAGCTCGGTGGGGAGGTGAGCATTATTTGCTTTTCAACTCTATTAACTGATTAGCATTCGGAACAGTTCACGATCTCTTGGTATTTTGTTGGAGGCAGGGCTCAAAGGCTCAGAAGTGGAAACTAATTATCCGAAATCTGCCTTTCAAGGTTCTTAAACTGGATTATTTGTTATTTCTACAGTTTCATTCATAAAGCTATGTTTTTCTTATCGTATTTTTTTTTTTTGAATTTGCAGGCTAAACCTAGCGAAATTAAGGAGGTCTTTTCAGAAGTAGGATTTGTCTGGGATGTTTTTGTTCCTAAAAATTTTGAAACTGGGTATGTTCTAAGTCGTCTGGGTAATTTTCTTGATTATGAATAAATTAATGTATATTATTCTCATTTGGTGGAATATTTTGGCAGGCTACCTAAGGGTTTTGCATTTGTCAAATTCACGTGTAAGAAAGACGCAGAAAATGTAAGATCTAGAAACATGGGTATCTTGATTTGGTCATTTTCCATTTGGATCACTTGTCTTATTATTCTTTTGTACATCTTCAGGCAATTCAAAAGTTCAACGGGCACATGTTTAGTAAAAGACCTATAGCTGTAGACTGGGCTGTACCAAAGAATCTTTACAATGGTGCTGCTGATGCCGCTACTGCTCCAGCAGATGGTATGTTACCATATTGTTTTTAATCGCTGGGGATCTTACTCAATGGTTTTAAACCTTTTTGTAGTTATTTTGTATATTGAGATATGATATTCAATTATTGACACGATAAAATTGAATGCCTGGAATATTTAACGAGGGAAACAAATAAAGTCTGGTGGCCAAAGTTTTGCTTTATCTCTTCCTAACAGTATATTCATACTTTTTGGCGTCACCTTGGCAGGTGACAAAAATGGAAGTGATGGGGACAGTGATAACAGTAGTGTTGATCTGGAGGAGGTTGATGATGCTGTAGAAAGCCACCAACCTTTAGGAGATGATATTGATGATGAGGAGGAAGACAGCAGTAACAAACCGAGTGAATCAGTAGCACTGGAGAGAGATGCTGGGACCGATGTGAATTTTGAAGAGGAAGCAGATGTTGCGAGAAAGGTGCTTAAGAACTTGCTTGCATCTTCAAGAGGCTCTATTGCTTCTCATGATGGAGAGACAGAGGAGTCGGATAAAAACAAACCCGAGGATACATCAGCTAAACCTGTTGCTGAGTCTTCTGGTGTCTCTGAACCTTTGCAATCCAGTAAAACTAAAGAAGTGGCTCCTAAAGTAACGCAGAAAAATGATGATTTTCAGAGAACTGTATTTATAAGCAACCTCCCATTTGATGTTAGCAAGGAAGAAGTCACACAGAGGTTTGCTGTATTTGGGCAAGTTGAATCTTTATTCCTAGTTCTCCACCCAGTCACAAAGTATGCATCCATCTATTTTATGAAAATTCATTCAATCCTAAAAGAAAATTTAGGCTCTGGTATCTCCCCAAACACAAAGCTTCACTTTCTGTCTCTCTGTATGTTTTCTTTCTCAGACGACCAAAAGGGACCGCCTTCCTCAAGTTCAAAACAGCAGATGCATCAGATGCAGCCATTTCAGCTGCCAGTACTACCTCAGGTGTCGGTGTCCTTCTTAAAGGCAGGCAACTAAGCGTTATGAGAGCTGTGGATAAGGAATCTGCACAGGACATTGGACTCGAAAAGACCAAGGAAAAGAATCTTGACCATCGGAATCTTTATCTTGCTAAGGTACACACTTCTTTCAGTCCTCACAAAATCTCTGGAAAAACCGTAGTAAGCATGCACTAATATTCATCCCCTTTTGGACTTCCACAGGAAGGTCAGATCCTTGAAGGTACACCTGCTGCTGAGGGTGTGTCTGCAGAAGATATGGACAGGCGACGAAGGTAAAACTTTTATTTGTACTTTCTCATATATGCGTGTTACTGTCTAGTGATTTGGGATGAGAGAAGATTGAGCATGTGTGGTTGTCCTTTGCAGATTGCATGAAAACAAGATGAAAAAGCTTCAGTCTCCGAACTTTCATGTATCTAAAACGAGGATTGTCATCTACAATTTGCCGAAGTCCATGAATGAGAAGCAACTACAAAAGCTCTTAGTTGATGCTGTTACCTCACGAGCTACAAAGCAGAAGCCATCCATCCGACAGGTCACATATTTGCGGCCTTTGTGCTAATATTCAAAACATTGTTCTATTATCTGAATCTGGTTTCTTTCTTCGCGGTGCAGATCAAGTTCTTACAAAATGAGAAGAAGGGTAAAGTTGATACGAAGAACTACTCACGTGGAGTTGCGTTTGTAGAGTTCACAGAGCCTGACCATGCTCTTGTAGCCCTGAGAGTACTTAACAACAATCCTGGTAAATATTGCTTAAAGCTAATTTTCTATCAAGGTTTGGTGTACTTTTTTAGAGCCGTTTTCTTTTGATGATGCGCACCCATCATGGAGTTGAACATTAGATGAGACAAATATCATTATGGTAGAAATAAACCCGTGTAACATATGTTATAGGATTCAGTAAAATCCAAGAATCACAATCTCATATTACCGGTCATCGGTTTGGCTTTTTTGCAGAGACATTTGGTCCTCAACACCGTCCCGTTATAGAATTTGCTGTTGATAACGTCCAGAAGCTGAAGATACATAAAGCTAATCAACAGTTTCAGCAGCAACGCAATAGACACAATGAATCTGAGGAGCAGCGGGCGAAGGGCGAAGCGCAAGCAGACGACATTCATCCTGGCAATGATTCAAAACGAAGAACGAGTGATAACACTGGTCCAGTGGAAGAGAATGCAAGCGGGTTTAAGAAGAGGAAACCTATGCGCCCACGTGAACAGAGGAAAGAAGAAGCAGAATCAGAGAACAGTCTCTCAGTGAAAGAAGATGCAGGGACGAATAGAAATAAGAGGCCTAGACGCACACAAGAAAATACTAAAGAGCCACCCTCAAATCAGGAAGGCCAATGGATGAAACAGCAAGAGGCAACTGAGAAGAAACCAAATCCGAAGAAGATTTCCAAAGATATACCGAGAAAGAGAAAGTTTGAGGAGGTTAGAGGTGGAGAGAGTTTAAATGGGCAAAGGAAGAGAAAGAATCAGACCGAGAAGAAGAAGCAGCAAGGTGGGTCGCCTGAGGTTCTGGACAAACTTGATATGCTGATTGAGCAATACAGGTCTAAATTCTCGCAGAGCTCAGCCAAAACCGGCCCTCAAAAACAGAGTTCTGGTCAAGTCAGGAGATGGTTCCAGTCCTAAGACTTCAAATCATCAAATGTATCAGTTTTCTTATGCAGTTTTGATCTGGAGATGGCTCAAAATGTTGCAAATTAATGTTCAAGTTTCATTGTATTGTTTTTTATTCTGTCTGAAAAAATCTCCATAATCTTCTTATTTCTTGTTGCAAACATGTCGTTTTTGTTAGACCGAACCTTCACAATCAAGGTTTATTTTAAACCGGACCGGTTTAGGTCAACAAAAATAGCATGTGAAATATTAGCCTACTAGTATTAGGGCCCGTACTACCTACGGGCAACGAATCCCTTATATGTTTTTGTTTTAATTACTAAAAACGTTAAAACATATTTAAGTTACCTTGTATTAAAACTACAATTTTTTGTTAAAAATGTACTAACACACATGCATCTACTTTTTTTTTTGTGAATCTACATCTATGCATGCTCAAAACTATAGCACACTCAATATATAAAAATAATGACATTGAATAAACTGTAAAAAGGACCAAAAAACAGAAGATAAAATAAAGATGCTTGTAGCAAATGCGACTTAAAGCTAGTTTGTAATATAATTTTTTTTTGTAATTTTACAAAACCTGAAAGAAGAAATGGTGGAACTACAAAGTGATGCAGCATATTATTGATATCATTATTATCTATATAAATATGTATTATTTCTATTTCTTGTATTTTAGTAGTTTTTCTATTTTAATTAGGATTAGGGTTTTTTTGCTTTTATTATAAATAACCTTTTAGGCTTATTCTTTTATGAAGTTGTTGATTTTTAATAAAGAACTTTGGCTTTTGAGGGAAGAGTATTTTCTATCTCTTGTTTTCGGCAGATTTATCGAGATCTCAACGAGTTCAAGAAGCAGATCGCAAGTGAGGATTCTATCGAATCTCTTGGTTGAGCTGGCAAGTCCCAATCGAATCTTTTGAATCTATTGGTTGAACTGTTTATCGTTGTTTCCGCTCTATCACAAAGTTTGTAGAATCAAGTACCGTTTTTATGCGTACGAATTTTATTTTGTTCTGTATTTCCTTCAAGAGAAAGGAAACATTAACGATTTTATAATACCTTGTGCTCATGCCCTTTGGAAAGCCAGTCGCCACCTTCTCGTTTTGCTTATGGTTAATCCCGAGATTTTTAGCTTTATCCGCTTTTTTGTTTTTCATCTGCTCCTTCACAATCTTAAAGACTTGTATTAGTGCTTCAAGAATCACCCGTTTACTCTTTTTTTTTTTCTTCTGTAGAATCATCATGCAAACAGTTTATATATATAAATTCCAACAAATTGAAATTTATCACTGTTCATCCAGGAAAACATGTCAAAATATAAATAGATCGGATCGATGGAGAAGAAGATAAAAATAAATTCGTGTTCCGCCGGGGATATATTCGTGTTCCACCGCCGTTGTGTATTAAACCGTATCCTACCCATGTATTTCGCTTTTGTATTATATAATGGAAAAAATTCAGACAAAAAAATAGATGTTTTTGTATTGTTTATGCAAAATATATGTAATATTTCTTGTTTTGTCTCTATTAATCTCTATATTATTATTTAAGGAGTCTTTTTAATAAATGAATTTATTTTGTAAGATGTTACATGAAATGCCATTTTATTATATAAAGCTGGATCTCTCAACGTGAACGTGACACATATGATAATTCTCATTCAAGAGATCGTGACATGTGTCGTTGTTAATTAAGATCGCGACATGTGCCAAAGTAATAATCTGAATAAAAGGAAAAAAATAAAAATAGAAATTAAGATTCTAACTCACAATATCGTGACATGTGTAAAAAAAACGGAAAATAACAATGCAATAATATAAACTTTCCTATAAGACAAAATAACAAAAAATGAAAAAGAATTTGTGTTTTATTTAAATAGAAACTAATAAAATCTAAAAAATAAAGTAAGAGAAAAAATAGAAACTACAAAATAAAAAAAAATGTAAACTATAAAATTTATATAAGATTCATAATATATAAAATTAGATTAATAACAGCTTGTTAAGATCGTGACATGTGTAAAAACAGAAAATAACAATGTAATAATACAAACTTTCCTATAAGACAAAATAACAAAAAAGGAAAAATAAAATATATTTTATTTAAATAGTAACTAATAAAATAAAATAAAAAGTAAGAGATAAAATAGCGTGATACGTAGGATAATTCTTACTCATAAGATAATGACATGTGTCATTGTTAATTGAGATTGCGACATGTGTCAAAGTAATAATCTGAATAAAATGAAAAAAAATAAAAACAGAAATTAAGATTTTAACTCACGAGATCGTGACATGTGTTAAAAACAGAAAATAACAATGTAATTATATAAACTTTCCTATAAGACAAAATAACAAAAAAGGAAATTAAGATTTGAAATTTATTTTTAGAACCCTCTCATTCATATAGAGGGAATGTTTACCATGTTTATGGGTAATATGAATCAATTTTGAATTTTCTTAATTGTGAATAACAAAACATAATTTCTAGATAACTAAATATGAGTCTTAATTTAAACTCTAATTATACATGTCATATTTACGAGAATTATACATTTAAGAGTCTAATATAGTTTATATTTTCTCTGCGTATCACGCAGAACCTAATCTAGTTACAAATAAGAAACAACAATTGAAATAGGAAAGGATAGAAATGTCTTTTGAAATTATTGAAGAAAATATGGATATAAATCAAAAGTGTATATAGTTTCTTTACTTATTAAGAAATTAAAAGATGATCTATTATTTTAAATAGTAAACAATCTATATATATTCAAAGACAAAATCTATTTAAAATTTTGCAATATTTTTCATTTGTACATTCATAATTAATTTGTATTATATTCGAAAATCAATCAATTATTTTTATAAAAAAAATTGAAATATATTTTCAAAATTTAAAATTGTAATTCTTTACGGTTGGTGGAAAATATATTTTAGTTCATTGCGAAATAGATTAAGTAGACCAGTTAATCCGCTTTGACAATCCTATATATATATAATCATTATTAAGACATATTATAGAATTCATTAACTAAAAGTGATAGCTTGTTCTCAAATAAAACATTCACAGTTAAATTCTTATTCTACGGATATACATATTTAGATTCTAATCCATGTTGGTATGTATATAAGTATGTTTATATTAACATCACATCACTTTCACATTTAAAAACTACTTATAAATTAAACCGCACAACAAAACTAACTCAAATTCCTATTCGATGGATATATATACACGTAAATATTGGTTGTGTGATGTTTATATATATGTAGTTATTTAATTGCCACCAATTTTAACTTAGCCAAAAAATTAAAATTAAATTTAAAGAACATTACCCCGCACTGTGTGCGGGTTAATTCATAGTTAGAGTTAGAATAAGTAGAATAATTCATTTTAATCATTCGTTCAAGATACAATATTTTTGTATTTTAAGGTGTTTTCCTGCAAAATAACGCTAGACGTCAAAAACAGAGACCCTCCGTACAACGGTTTTGATATTCTCCTCGGATCAATAGAAATCACCGCATGCGACACGTGTTTTTTGGCTTCACGTTTGGGTTAATCAAAAGTTAGAAAATGTATTCTTTGATGATTCTCCATGGAAGAAGGTCCCTCGAATTGCAGAAATCGCCTATTCTCTGATTTTCCCCGTTCGTTCTTTGGTGCTGCTGCAGATGTGATTCCTCCTACAGACGGTCGAAATGGGAAGACGATCTTCAGAGTCTCTTCAGTTTCTACGGTCCAGAGTAGCTACAAGCTTTGAGCTCACTGAGGTCCTTTCAAAAGTTCCTAAAATCTTAAAATGGAAAGAGGAGAAAACTTTTAGCTTCTACTTTGATATCGTGAAAAAGATCATGGAAGCCGATAAGTATGTAAAGCTGAGACAGTCTTTGCCGCATGATAGTAAACAAGAGAACATCGTAAGAAACATATCAAGTTTGAGAGAACTTGGTGTCCCTGATAATCTGTTGTTCTCCTTGCTTTCGTCTGATACAAAGCCGGTCTCTGGACAAGAGAGATTTGAAGAATCTCTTTATAAAGTTGTTGTTGTTGTTGAGAATTATTTAAACTGAAACACGACTCGTACAAAAACGGTGCGCTTTGCTAAGGGTGCGATTTGATACGAGATATTTTTCGTGTTCAATTTTCCAAGTGTACTCATGTCATTGTAGTACTTGAGATGTCAATCCATAAGGGGTTAAGATTGAAGCACTAAGAATGCAAAAAACTTCTTAAGCTAGAGCAAATCTTTTTGGGTTTTTATGTTTATGGGAAAAGAAAACAAATGCAAGAAGAAAAACAAAACACAAGACTAAAATGTTGGATCATGAACTAAGCTATCAATGAGATGGGTAACAATCAAACAATGAATCATTTGGAAGCATTAATCATTATCTTAGAACATGAAATTCACAAATATGACTAATCCATTTCCATGGCACTAATCACTTTTGTTAATTATCTAATCAAGAACAAATTTCCATTTGTGATTAAGTAATCAACAAGCATTAAAGAAACAATTCCAATTGTTCACTTAACATCCTAAACATCAACTTCCGTTGGCTAGGATGTGTATAGCTCACAAAAGGTTCGGGTCAAGCAATTCATTTAAACTCGGGTAAGGAGTGAATTGCCTAAGATCTAGAAACGAATGAACATACCTAATCTAGTACTAACACCGTTTACTCGAATCTATCCCTAATGCATGGGATGAGACCAAAAATCTAACTAATCTAAGGTGTAGTACTAGGTTTCGGTTTATCATGTCAAATCTAGCATTAAGAACCAACCTAAGTGAAAGAATCATCCAAGATCATCATCATCTAACCATCAAGACAATTGACTAATAACGCATAAACATTCAATGCACATTCATTCTTATGACATGGATCACACAAGTATATTGGTTCACTCCCATGATACTAATCCATTTACAAATCATCTAGTTATCAAGAACTTCCGTTCGAAACTAAATGATCCATAATCATTAAGCATTAGTCCATACAAGTCAACAATTCACCTTAATCATCAATTTTCATTGATTAAGAATTGAATTGCATGCTTGAAAATTTTCTAGACATTTCATCGAACACCTTCCGGGCAAGAAATGTCTTAAGTTCTAGAAATGAGTTGTCAATTCAATCATAGCATTAAGATCCCTCTTAACATGAGAACAAATGTTTATCTAGTCCTAACCATCAACAATCAACCATCAAACCATCTAAATCAAGCAAAATCCAAAATCCAACAAAAAGTCAACTCATGAAGAACATGAAGAACACAAGAGAAAAAGACATATAAATGAAGAACAAGAATCAAATAAACATAATTTAAAGATAGAGTGAAGAAATCTTCTCTAGATTGGCATATGTATGAAGAACAATCAAAATCCCTCAAAAGAGAGAGTTTGGGTCGAGCCCCCAATGTTACAAGAAGAAATCTTAGGTTTTTTTACAACATAAGATGGGTATTTATAAAAAACTGAAAAACATAAATCACATCGGTATACTGCACACCGATGTGAGGTGTTTTGGGCGAAGGGAAAGGTTGCATCGGTATGCCTCACCCCGATGCATGACCCCGAGGATTCTCCTGTGATTTTTGGGAGTCCACATCGGTATGCACTTCCCTGAGGCACCATCCCGAAATGACTTCTGTCTGCGCGCCAGACGAACGTATGCTCACTAAATTTGATGTATCTTTTGAACCGCTACTCTGAATGATTTGAAACCACCTCCATTGAAAATCTAACTCAATCATCTACGACTTTCATGAAGACCGCCGAAGCTAAATCCTTATGTAAACCTTTCATATGAGTCGATCTTTAAAGCACTTTGGATGGCCTATGTATTTCCCTTATACACTTTTCTTCTCAAAGTATGTGCTTCATCATTTCTTGCTCCTATTGTCTTATTTCTCATCCATGATCAAGTATCTCCTTCCCTTTGCCTCCAAGAACACCTAAAAAAGACTACAAATGCAATGCAAATGCAACGAAACATACTTATGACTCTAAAATGCATGACAAGGAGAAAAAAGACTCAAATGCATGAAAATATCTCAAAACTATACAAAGTGAGATTAAAAACCTATGAAAATAAAGGCCTAAAATATGGTGTTATCCCGATTCTAGAGGCGATGGGGTTTCTCGATTCCGTTCTGCTCAAGGAAAGCCGCCGCCGTCAACCTCCGATGGAGGAGGTGGTTCCGATGGAGGACAATGATGTTTCTCCTCCAACACAAGTGATATAAGATTGAATCTCACAATCTTATGAACACATGATTTCAAGGGCTCTCATCTTGAAATGGAGGATGGATCGATGGGGAAGATGGAGATGGGGGTTTTGTTGATTGAATCACACAAATGAACACATGAAAGAAAAGCTTGAATCTCACAAGTTATTATTCCACACAAACCAGAGAGTAAAGGAATCACACACAATACTCTAATGATCAAAACACTTGTATTTTAGGATGAAATCCACAAATTAAAATAGACAAGCAAAAATAAAGCCTAAACTTTAGAGAGAAAACTCTTTCTTTCTATTTTCCAAAGAACAATTGAGCTTTTTATAACTCTTACAAGATGATCTTTACAATAAAATACATTAAAAGAAATTATTTACATTTAAACTAAAAGAGGAAAATTAGCTAAATCAAATAATAGTTTTCTTACCACCAATTTAGATTTTGACATTGAATGATAATCATTTGATTATTTGTGAAGCTATGAGGATGAGATTCTCATAATAAACCCATGTATTGAAGACTTTGATTCACTCTTTTTTTGATATTGCATCATTCTCTCCTTCTTCAAGAAGTTTTTTCCTCAAAACTTGATATTTATGGTGCTTTCTTTGGGTCAACGCAACCTTAATTCCTACTCCACAAATATCACTCCGTACTACAAACATCTTGTCTCGGTTAGAAGACATTTGAATTGATTTCCCTCGAACTTGAAAATAATTTTTCTCAATTTTTTTTCGAATTTTTTTTTAAATCAATAGATTAAATCCAAATATATATCATTTGTGTGTTGCGTAAAAACATAACTAATATCAGGTGGCTATAATTTTTACTTTAGTTTAGCCACATGGATAAAATTTTAGTTGAAGCCCAACTCTCTAATATTTGGTTTTTTTTTTTGTCTTATGTATCTAAATTAATTTTGTATTGGGGTCAAAAATTATTATAAGTTGGGGTCGATATATATAATTTTTCTTCAAAGCATATAACTGAATTTTTAAAAATGACTGGGGTCAGCTGACCCCCTCTCACCTTACTGCCTCCGCCCGTGATAGCAGATAAGGAGAATATCATCAGAAATTTATCGGTTTTGAGAGAATTGGGCGTGCCTCAGAAGCTGTTATTCTCCAGGCTCATCTTCGATAAACACAGTGTCTGCTGTGGCAAAGAGAGATTTGAAGAATCCCTCAAGAAGGTTGTTGACATGGGTTTTGATCCGACAACCTTAAAGTTGGTCGAGGCTCTACACGCTGTTTGCAGTATGAGCGACAAAACGATTGAAGAAGAGAAAGTCAACGTCTATAAAAGTTTAGGCTTTGATGTGGAAGATGTATGGGCAATGTTCAAGAAGTGGCCAAAGTTTCTGACATACTCGGAGGAAAAGATAACTCAGAAGTTTGAAATCTTGAATGAGTGTGGACTACTCGAAGACGAGGTCTGCTCAAAGTTCAAGAAGTTTCCGCAATGCATTGGTGTTTCAGAGGAGAAGATAGCCTACTCCACTGAAATATTTCGAGGCCTCGAATTCAGCAGAGATGAGTTTGCGATGATGGTCAAGCGCTATCCTTGGTGCCTTAATCTATCCCCAGTCACGGTGAAGAAGAAGACTGAGTTTCGGGCGAAGAGATGAATTGGCCAATACAGGCCCTGGTTTCAAACCCTCAGGTACTTGGATTAAGCATGGAGACGAGGATTGTACCAAGGTGTAACGTGATCAAATCTCTCATGTCCAAAGGATTGATCGGAAGTGAGCTCCCTCCAGTATTGTCTGTCTTGGTATGTACAGATGAGGTGTTCTTAAACAAGTATGTAAGGAAGTATGATGACAAGGAGCTTGTGGCTGAGTTGATGGCTATTTTCACCGGTGGTGATCGTGTTGGCTCTTAAAGAGGCTCACTTGAATGAAGCATTAACAGCTGTTGGTTTGTGATGTATTACATTTTTACTTCTATTTCGGATTTGTTCCATCTCTAAGTCTATCTTCTTAGTCTTATCATACCTAGTTAGTTACTGTTGGATTTGTCGTTATCTGTAGGAGTAGTATTAATAAGGAACGCTTGTGTTTCTTATTCGTTGGTTTTTAAATTAATAAAAAGAATAAGAGCTTTCTCTCTTAACAAATCGAGATCGCCCCTGTTTTCTAGAGAAGAAACAGAGCAAGCGATTTGGTCCCGAGTGCTTGTCTTGCGAGATCACGAACTTGGATTTTATTGATTATATCGTGCTGCAACCGTTATTAATGTTCTCTTTACGAGTGACAAATCTGCTTGTGCTGCTGTTGTAGCAATACATCAAACAGAAATAAAGGGAAATCTCATTTGGGCGCGTCAGCTCGGTGGGGAGGTGAGCATTATTTGCTTTTCAACTCTATTAACTGAAGCATTTGGAACAGTTCACGATCTCTTGGTATTTTGTTGGAGACAGGGCTCAAAGGCTCAGAAGTGGAAACTAATTATCCGAAATCTGCCTTTCAAGGTTCTTAACCTGGACTATTTGTTATTTCTGCAGTTTCATTCATAAAGCTATGTTTTTCTCATCGTATTTTTTTTGGGAATTTGCAGGCTAAACCTAGTGAAATTAAAGAGGTCTTTTCAGAAGTAGGATTTGTCTGGGATGTTTTTGTTCCTAAAAATTTTGAAACTGGGTATGTTCCAAGTCGGCTGGGTATTTTTCTTGATTATGAATAAATTAATGTATATTTTTCTCATTTAATGGAATATTTTGGCAGGCTACCTAAGGGTTTTGCATTTGTCAAATTCACGTGTAAGAAAGACGCAGAAAATGTAAGATCTAGAAACATGAGTATCTTGATTTGGTCATTTTCCATTTGGATCACTTGTCTTATTCTTTTGTGCATCTTCAGGCAATTCAAAAGTTCAATGGGCACATGTTTAGTAAAAGACCTATAGCTGTAGACTGGGCTGTACCAAAGAATCTTTACAATGGTGCTGCTGATGCCGCTACTGCTCCAGCAGATGGTATGTTACCATATTTTTTTTAAACCTTTTTGTAGTTATTTTGTATATTGAGATATGATATTCTATTATTGACACGATACAATTGAATGCCTGGAATATTTAACGAGGGAAACAAATAGAGTTTTGTTTATCTCTTCCTAACAGAATATTCATACTTTTTGGCGTCACCTTGGCAGGTGACAAAAATGAAAGTGATGGAGACAGTGATAACAGTAGTGTTGATTTGGAGGAGGTTGATGATGCTGTAGAAAGCCACCAACCTTCAGGCGATGATATTGATGGTGAGTAGGAAGACAGCAGTAACGAAGTGAATCGGTAGCACTGGAGAGAGATGCTGGGACCGCTGTGAATTTTGAAGAGGAAGCAGATGTTGCGAGAAAGGTGCTTAAGAACTTGCTTGCTTCTTCAAGAGGTCTTATTGCTTCTCATGATGGAGAGACAGAGGAGTCAGATAAAAACAAACCCGAGGATACATCAGCTAAGCCTGTCGCTGACTCAGAGAAATTAAATAGAACATGTGTCTATTGGAAAAACACACCTCCCCACTACGTATGTGTCGATTGGAAAAGCCACATATGTCTCGGTTGTGAAAAGCACCGCTTGACTCAATATATAATGAGATCACTTGGAGTCTTGGAGAGATGGAAAAGGGATTGGAAAAAGTATTCTTCTCTTATTCTTCTTCTTGGACTTATTGCTGGTCTAAACGTATTCTCAACGATAATAATCAATTTATTTTTGTTTTTCTTTTAATTATAAAAAATTGTAAAAATCCAAAAAACCAATCAAAATCTCCATAATTACAGACTCAACCATAATTTGGACCAACCATAATTTGGATATGATAAGTCGAAATCCGATTGAGTCGAGTCGGGGGTAGCTTTAATATCTTATTATATAAAGTTGGATCTCTCAATGTGAACGGGACACGTAAGATAATTCTTAACATGTGTCGTTGTTAATTAATTAAGATCGCGACATGTGTCAAAGTCATAAAATAAATTTTTCTATTGTTAGTTATTTATTTGTTAAAAATAAAAAATAAAAAATAAAAACGAAAAAGAATTATGTTTTATATAATAGAAACTAATAACATTGAAAAAGTAAAATAAGAGAAAAAATAAAAACTAGGTAAATATAAAAAAATATATACGATTCATAATATATAAAATTAGAAAAAGAAAAATTTGTTATTGTGTGTTTGGTAATTCTTGAACTCTCTCATTTTTTTAAAAATGATTGTTTATCAGATTTATGGATAATATGAATCAATTTTGAATTTTCTTAAAATTAAGTTTACAAAACGTAATTCATGGATAATTAAACGAGATTTTAAGATTAAAATAAATAACAATTTGTAATTTTATCACATAGTTTAGTAAATAACTAACAATATAAAAGTAATATAACTAAATTTTTATTAAGTTTATATTACTAATAACAATGACACAAGCTTAACTAAATGTAATTCATAGATAATTAAACGAAATTTTAATTTAGAATCTAACTATACATATCCTAATTAAGTATATTATCAATTTTATAATCTAAATCTTTTATTTTTTATCCGCATATACGCGAGACATAATCTAGTAATATATATATATATATATATATATATATATATAATTTTCAGATAATTATGGAGATTTTGAATGAACCAACAAACCGATTTGTATATTTGAAGAGAAAACCGAACTTAACCGAGAAAAAACCGATTACCGGGTTATTTAATTTGATGAACCAACAAACCGTATCATAAATTTGTGTTGGATTTGTATAAATAAGAAATTAACGTGATTGTTAAGTTCTTTTGGGAAAACCGGATTTTCAAGGATAAATCAGTTTGTCAATTTCCGCAGAGCTTAGATCATCTTCTTTGGCTTAGGCGCGCCTGACTCGTGATGAGAATGAAGGAGAGAAGAGTGTTGAATGATAAATGCTAACTGGAAACCAAAAAAAAAACCCAACTCTGTAAATCGATCGACTCGTTTACAACTTTTGATATATACTCTGATCTTGACGAGTGTGTTTGAGTTCTTAAGTATTGCTTTTGTAGTTTTGTTCTGGATTAGTTTTGTTGGGTGTTTGAAGTGTTTGTAAAGAAAGAGAGGAACATAGAGTTTATAAAAGATTTCTGTATAATTTTGGATCTATGATGTTATCTTATGTTTTTTTTTTTTTTTGCCGTAGATGTTATCTTATGTTATACAGCATTGTACCGATTAATTAGAACTCAATATCAGATCAGAATTTGCAGAGAGTCGGAGACCAAGAAGAAACATGGTTGTTATTTCAGAATGCATAACGATGTCGTATAGATCAACTTACTAAAAAGGCCGTAAACAGTACTAAATGGGCCTTAAAATTTAGTTTGACCCATTTATAATGCTCTGACTATTTTAAAAGACCATTCTCTTTTTATTTAGGGTCCCTCCAAATGGTTTTTTTTTTGCAACACTACCCTCCACTTGCAAAAATTGCAAAAACAAAATGCAAGTCAATCCTACCAACTCCGTTTCAATCCGCTATATAGCCCTCGTCTGTATTGATGACGTGGCAAAGATGGATGTCGTTTGAAAACCAGACGGAACGTGAAACGCATCGTTTGAGTTAGATAAAAACGGCAACAACTTTTAATTAGTGTGTCGTTTTGAGAGTCAAAAACGATGTGGGTTATTAATTTTCATAACCCTAAATCGATTTGGGGAAAAATCATAACTTTGGTTTTTTCTGCAAAAATTTCCTTCGTGAGTTGTGAGAGTTCATTGATTCATGAGGGCAAATTGATTCGAGAGGGAAAATGCCGTGAGTGATTTGATGGTTTCGTGAGTGATATCGATTCTTATATTGGGTTCGAAGCTTCTCGATTTGAGTTCGAAGCTTCTGTTTTTTGGGTTCGAAGCTTTTGTTTTCTGGGTTCGGAGCTTGTCGCGTTCTAAGGTTCTCGATTTGAATTCTAATCATATCTTTTTGGGGAAGCTTCTCGATTTGAGTTTCAAAGCTTCTCGATTTGAGTTTGAAGCATCTCGTTATGGGTTCGAAGCTTCTAGATTTGAGCTCGAAGATTATTGTTCTGTGTTCGAAGCTTTTAGATTGGAAACGAAGATGTCAACACCAGTTGAGAGGTAAGTATCTCATTTTTTTGCATTTCATCCTTCTGCAGTGTTCTCAATCGGGTCTAATATCGACTTCCATCCTTCTGCAGTTTCGATTTGTTCTTGTTTGTTGGTGGGTACTGGTCGTCTGATGATTTATATCATGGTGGAGAGTCAGTTAAAGTGGGTACTCTATCACCTGAAACCTTTAGTTTGAATTATGTCTTTATGTTTGTTAAGGATATATACGGTTATGATGACAACATGAGTAAAGTCTCTTGGTATTCGCCTCTGAAGAAAGAAGATATCGATGATGATGAGATGTTACGGAAAGTGGTGCTTTATTCTCTTGGGTCAGGAGCTATGACACTATATATAGTTCGGGAAGATGATCCATATATTGGTAGGCGTATAGCTAGTGATGATGTCTTCCTTGAGGATGGTGATGATAATGATTCGAATGAAGATGGTGACAATAGCAGTTCTGATGGTTCTGATGGTTCTGATGGAGAGGATGATGAGAATAGCGAAAATGGTGATGATGAAATTGTGGAGCATGAAGAGCAGAATGAGAGTAGTGAAAGTGATGTGGCCGATGCTGTGGTAGATGAGAGTAAGTATCGAAATTTTAGGTTAAGGCAAGAATACAGGTCAATACAATCCCTCAAAGCTGCTATTACCCGATATGCAGTGAGGAAGAGGAGAGACATTAAGTATGAAAAGTCAGATAGTAAGCGTGTAGTAGCTATTTGTTCTGACAAGAAGTGCCCATGGAAGCTTTTTGCATCTATCAACAGCAGCAGTACGAGAGTGGTTATTAGAACTTTCAATGATGAGCATGATTGCACTTGGCAAGGCAAAGTCTTGTTGTTGACTAATGCTCGCATTGCTGAGATATACATTGAAGAATTTAGGATCAATCCAGATATCTCAGCAAAGCAATTGCAGAAGAAGCTTATGAAACGCAACATCAATATTGCATAAACAATTTGTGAGAGGACCAGATTAAGGTGCTTGCAAACTTTTGATGACGAGCAAGCAGAGTCATTTGCAAGACTCTTTGACTATGTTGCTGAGTTGAGGAAGACGAATCCTAGGTTTTATGTTTGTTTTCATGGAATCAAAGATGTGTGGAAGGCAACATGTAGGAAGATAATCCATGTAGATGCGACATTTCTGAAATGGAGGATGACTGGACAGTTATTAGTTGCTTGTGGAAGGGACCCTAATGACTAGATCTTTCCCATAGCATGGGGTATTGTCGATGCTGAGAATAAGCCCAATTGGGACTGGTTTTTTGTACATTTGGCTGAAGACTTGGATATGGGAAGTGGGAATGGATTGACTTTAGCTAGTGACCAATGTAAAGGGTTGATTGGAGCAGTGAAAAATGTGTTTCCATATGCAGAACATAGGTTATGTGCACGACATGTTCATGCAAATTGGAAAAAGAAACATTCTGAAGCAGACTTTGAAGACTTATTATGGGGTGCTGCAGATTCCTACTACCCTACCGCCTTTAAGAGGAAGATGGAAGAACTGAAGAAGCTTTTTGCGGGTGCTTATGACGTCTTGAGGATATCTAATTTCTGCCCATGGTCAAGGTATGTATTCATAATATATATTCTGAAGTTTTATTCAATTTATACATTATGTTCCTAATTTCAGTTTAAACGTTCTGAACATGGCATATTTTAGTGGATTTGCTAAGTGTGATTCTGTTGAAAACAACTTGGGAGAGTCATTCAATGCAGCAATTCGGATTGCAAGAACAAAACCTGTGGTTGAGATGCTTGAAGAGATTAGGAGAGGTGTGATGACTAGTAATGACAAGAAAAGATATGAGGCAGAGAAAGCAAAAGGGAATTACACTCCTAGAGCAACGGCTTTGTTAGACCAGCAGATTCACAAAACAAATGATTGTCAGCCTTTAAGTTGTGGTTTGGGAGATTACGAGGTAAGTTATTTTAATGGATGAGAGGTGAAATCAGTTGCAGTTGTAGAATGTATAAAATTAGTGGTATCCCTTGCTGCCATATTCTATATGCTCTGCGTATGGAGAGGCAAGCTGATCAAGACCCAAAGAGTTTGATTTCTGAGTGGTTCACTATAGAGAAGTTGATGAGATGTTATGTTAATGGGCTGAAGGCTGTGGGAGGCATGAACATGTGGGATAGGACTACTGATGTGCGAGTAAATCCACCTCCATATAAGAAGCCTCCTGGGAGACCTCCAGGGAAAAGAAGAAAGAGGGAAGTAGGTGAACCAAGACCATGAAAGGTTCCTAAGAGAGGAACTAAAATTGTAAGTGAAATATTATACTTTATTTTGCTCTAATGTCTTTGTTTTGTTGTGCTCTAATGTCTTTGATTTGTTGTGCACACAACATTGTGGCCTCTGTGGACAAGAAGGACACAACAAGCTCTATTGCAAGAATACACCTGTCCCTAAGCCACCAAAGAACCCACCTGGGGGGCCACATGTAAGACCTCTCCTTGCTGTATCCGCACCACAACAAGACTTATTACTTGGTCCACAAAGCCAACCAATGGATGATCTTCCAAGCCTTTCATCTGCTCTCCCAAGAAAGGGTCGTGGAAGACCTCGTAAAAGCTAGTTTGTAGGTGAATCATCTTCTCAACCCAACTTAACATCTCGCTAGTCTGAGTTTTAGACCCAATATCGTCTTTGTTTTCATATGTAAGCTTTGGTTAAGACTTTCTTTTTTAAGTATTGTGTAACAGCAATTTCTTTGGGTTTTACCAAAGATGAAACTAGGAACATGGGAACACATTATGTAACAAATTTTACCATCGTTTATGGTTTGATTTTATAGAATATGTTTGCTTTTGGCTTACACATTGGGTTTTACCATCGTTAATGATTTAGTTTTTTTGTTTTAATCTTGGGTTCCAGGTTCTTTTAATTTAAGCTTCTTAGTCTGGTTTTAAGTAACAATGACAATAACACAATAACAATAGAAGAACAATGTAAGCAAATGCAATAGATACGATACAAATGTCTACATAATTAAGAATTTACAACACAATAGCATAAAGACTGAATGTCAACAAGACTTGAGAAACTACTAAAAGACCGGTGATTCTACTCCAAAGACATTAGGTATTGTACCGTACTCTTCTCCTTAAGGATCAACAATTCTCGTTTAAGTGCTTCACATTCCTCACGGGTTTGCCTCAGCTCTTCCATGAATGACATTTGTTCCTTCAATTTTCTAATCTCTTCTCTTTGCTCTCGAATGACATCTCTTGCCTCTAACAATGCTAGATGCTGCCATCCGTGTGGTTTCTCTTCATCAAACCAACGGAAAAAGTTGCAATATTCGTAACCCCCGTTACCCATTTTACGTCTTGGAGAGCTGTAGAACCTATATGGGATGACTGCCTAAAACCCCCCTACTCATACAACCCTAATTATTTCCCCCAAAACTATTTACTTCTTCATTAAACCCCCCAAACTTATAATTTTCAACTCTAAACCACCTAAACTATTTTACTCTGCTTAATTCCATCTCTCTAATCAAAATCATAAAACCAGACCCGTTTTTGAAAAAAACCCGACCCGTTTTGAAAAAAAAAAAAAAAACCCGATCTGACTTGAAAAAACCCGACCCGTTTTTGAAAAAAAAACCGGAGTTTAAGTAAACGAAAACACGTTAAATAAACAGTGATTGCCCATAATAAAAAACCTGATCCGACTTGAAAAAACCCGACCTGTTTTTTAATAAAAAAAAATGGAGTTTAAGTAAACGAAAACGCGTTTAATAAACAGTGATTTTCCATAATTAAAAACCCGATCCGACTTGAAAAAACCCGACCCGTTTTTTGCAGTTGATTCGAATTTCTAGCGTTATTCTGGGGATGTTTGGTTCTCGGGTTTTGTGTTTGAAAAAACCCGACCCGTTATTGCCCATAATAAAAAAACCCAATCCGACTTGCCCATACCCCGACATGTCATCATCTGCTACACGGGTCGGGTTTTTTCAAGTCGGATCGGGTTTTTTATTATGCAATCACTGTTTATTAAACGCGTTTTCGTTTACTTAAACTCCGTGTTTTTAAAAAAAAATGGGTCGGGTTTTTTCAAGCCGGATCAGGTTTTTTATTATGGGCAATTACTGTTTATTAAACCCGTTTTCGTTTACTTAAACTCCGTTTTTTTTTAAAAAACCGGGTCGGGTTTTTCAAGTCGAATAGGGTTTTTTATTATGGCAATCACTGTTTATTAAACGCGTTTTCGTTTACTTAAACTCCGTTTTTTTTTTATAAAAAACGGGTCGGCTTTTTCAAGTTGGATCGGGTTTTTTATTATGGGCAATCACTGTTTATTTAACGTGTTTTCGTTTACTTAAACTCCGTTTTGTTTTTCAAAACGGGTCGGGTTTTTTTCAAAAACGGGTCTGGTTTTATGATTTTGATTAGAGAGGTGGAATTAAGCAGAGTAAAATAGTTTAGGTGGTTTAGAGTTGAAAATTATAAGTTTGGGGGGTTTAACGAAGAAGTAAATAGTTTGGGGGAAATTAATTAGGGTTGAATGAGTATGGGGGGCTTTAGGCAGTCATCCCAACCTACATCCATGGTTTGCATCAGTCCAAGCTTTTACAATTTTTGCCGGCCAATTACAGTTGCACGCAACAACTTTGTCATCCTTGTATTCACTTGTAGATGAACTAGCATTGTAAGGCATCTGCCAATAATCACACAGAAAGTCTGTAGTTAACAAACCCATGGAAGATAAATAAAGAAAGTCTGACAAACACGATTCATCTTTCATAATCGCCTTTTTATATTAGCAAAGTCAAACACATCACTTTCATTAAAATACTAGAGAACTAACAAGTAGTTTCTCAGTCTCAACCAGCTCGTACAACAATCTAAAATACTTTCTACAACTAGGTTCGGAAGAGAAAAGAAAATGGAAGAGAAATTTCAAACAGAAATTCAATTTTTTTGAAAGAACTACAAATTAAACCACTCGCAAGGAAAAACAAAATAGAAGAGAAAATTCAAACATAAAATCATTCAGACTAACCGGAGAGCTTCAATTTCGTCGGCAATAGCACATAGTAGAAGAATCACGGAGGAGAAACTGAAGAACAAAGGAGAAGCGCTCAAGAAATAAACCCTAAATTTTGATTTGGGGAAAAATCGACACAACCCAGATTTTTATATCCTTTACCCACGTGGTATATCTCCAAAACAACATGACTTTCGATTACATAAGACAATCCCAAAACGCACCGTTTCATTCTTCGTGACCGATATAACGGAGGTTAACGCCAAGGGCTATATAGCGGGTTGAAACGGAGAAAAAAAAAACCAGTTGGAGGGTTGATTTGCAGAAAACCCTTTTATTTACAATTGTTAATATTTTTTTGGCCTTTTTGGGTTTCGAGAGCGAGAGTGTAGAACGAGTTTCTTGTTCTTGTCCGAGGAATACATTCGATGACTGCGTGATTCTTCTTCTCGAATTAAATCAGATAGCTTCAGTCGAATCGCTTTCAACACTGTAGCACTTGCTGATTCTGTTTTTCTTTCTCTTGCACTCCTTTGCATTGTCATGTATTCTCTGATACTCCATGGTAGAAGGTTGGTGGAGTTGCAGAAATTGCGTCATTTGAGATTTGTGGTTCAAAATGTATACTCGGCTTTTTCCAACTCGTTCTCCTCTGCTAGTGCTGCTGCAGATGTGAGCCCTCCTCAAGATGGTCGAAAAGGGAAGACTTTTATTGTCTCTTACCTCGTTGATTCATTGGGTCTAGCTACAAAACGCGCAGAATCAATCTCAAGGAAAGTCAGCTCATCAGAGGCTAAGGGAAATCCTGATTCTGTTCTGAATCTTCTTAGAAGTTATGGATTCACAGAGTTTCAGATCTGCAACATCATTAGGGCTTTCCCAGGATTGCTTAGAGAAGATGCTGAGAGATCCCTCGGTCCCAAGCTTCAGTTTCTGCAGTCCAGAGGAGCTTCAACCACTGAGCTCATTGAGATTCTTTCAGAATTTCCTAAAATCTTGGGGATGCAAGGGGAGAAAACTATCGGTTTTGTCTATGATCTCAAAGAGATTATAAAAGCAGATAAGGAGAATATCATCATAAATTTATCGGTTTTGAGAGAATTGGGCGTGCCTCAGAAGCTGTTATTCTCCAGGCTCATCTTCGATAAACACAGTGTCTGCTGTGGCAAAGAGATATTTGAAGAATCCCTCAAGAAGGTTGTTGACATGGGTTTTGATCCGACAACCTTAAAGTTTGTCGAGGCTCTACACGCTGTTTGCAGTATGAGCGACAAAACGATTGAAGAAGAGAAAGTCAACGTCTATAAAAGTTTAGGCTTTGATGTGGAAGATGTATGAGCAATGTTCAAGAAGTGGCCAAAGTTTCTGACATACTCGGAGGAAAAGATAACTCAGAACGGCCTCGACATCTTGTGTCTTTTGCAATGACCCAACCGAAACAAGAAACCATCTCTTCTTTACGTGTAAGTATTCGAAGGATGTATGGAAAAAAACTAACTCATAAGCTTCTCGGTCGAAAGTTCACGGCAAATTGGGATGAAATTATGGATATTCTGGTAGAGGATTCACAAGAAAAGTTTCAACAGTTTCTCCAAAGATATTATTTTCAGATAACAGTTCACTATATTTGGCGAGAGAGAAATTGCAGGCGACATGGGGAACCGGAAATAGACTCTAATCAACTTACGAAACGTGTAGACAAGGAAATCCGCAATCGATTACTTTCTATTGGAAGCAACGGTGATGGGAGATACGACAGAGGGATGGAGATATGGCTTGCCTCTCGATGAAGATCAGAATCTCTTATATATCAACTTTAATTTGCGCTCTGTAAATTTCTAAATTTCTAAACTTCTAGCACTCGTTGCAAAACTGGGTTTTTTTTTATTGAATACAAATTTTACGTTCAATTCAAAAAAAAAAAAAAAAAAAGATAACTCAAAAGTTTGAAATCCTGAATGAGTGTGGACTACTCAAAGACGAGGTCTGCTCAGTGTTCAAGAAGTTTCCGCAATGCATTGGTGTTTCAGAGCAGAAGATAGACTACTCCACTGAAATATTTCGAGGCCTCGGATTCAGCAGAGATGAGTTTGCGATGATGGTCAAGTGCTATCCTTGGTGCCTTAATCTATCCCCAGTCACGGTGAAGAAGAAGACTGAGTTTCTGGTGAAGAAGATGAATTGGCCAATACAGGCCCTGGTTTCAAACCCTCCAGAATCATTGTCTAAACACATCTCCTGCGATGATTGCTTTATCAATAAGAGTCGCAAACTCCCCTTTTCAGAATCTTCTATCTCTTCTTCTCGCCCACTTGAAATTATATTCAATGATGTTTGGTCATCACCACAAACATCAGTTGACAACTATAAATACTATCTCCTTCTCGTGGATCATTTCAGCCATTACATATGGCTTTACACACTGCAATATAAATCTCAAGTTAAAGACACTTTCATTCGCTTCAAAGCGCTTGTCGAAAATAAATTCCAAACAAAAATCACCTCTCTCTTCTCTGATAATGGCCGAGAATTCATCGCTCTCTGAGAGTACCTCTCCTCTAATGGGATAACACACCTTACTTCTCCTCCCCATACTCCACAACACAACGGTTTTGCGGTACGTCGCCACCGCCAAATCGTAGAAAACAGTCTCTCTCTCTTAAGCAAAGCTTCTATTCCCAAATCATACTGGCCTTATGCTCTCTCCACTGCTACTTACCTTATAAACCGCCTCCCCACTCTAACTCTCTCAAACAAATCGCCTTTCCAAGTTCTTTTCAAAACATATCCAAACTACTCCAAACTCAAAAAATTTGGAAGTCTCTGCTTTCCTTGGTTAAAACTGTACAACACCAACAAGCTCCAACCTAAATCTACACCATGTGTCTTCCTTGGGTATTCTCTAACCCAAAGTGCGTACTTATGTCTTAACCCTCAATCCCAAAGAATCTACACATCACGGCATGTTCAATTTGATGAAACCCAATTTCCCTACACTCGTCTTACACAAAAACGAGAATCTCCTCATGAATTTTCTTCTCAAAATCCTCCCCTACCCATTCTCTTAACCCCGCGCCACTCGAAGATCTCTCGCCGCCGCCCCTAGACTCGGGTTCTTCACCGCCGGCGACTTCAGTTAACGATGGCTCCGCTACGTCATCGTCAGAAGAAGAATCGCAAGCAGAGACGACATCAACAACCAGCCCAACAAATTCTCTCTCCAGCCCAATAAACCAAACACTAAATGAAGCCCAACAACCAACAAATCAGGCCCAAACACCATCACCCTCATCTACGGCCCAAACTGTCTCAGTTCATACATTCACCGACGACAGATCATTGGCAGGCAGCTAAACGAATTCTCCGCTACTTATCAGGGATAACAACTCATGGTATATTTCTATCACGCAAGAATGTGGAATCAATTCATGCTTTCTCCGATGCAGATTGGGCGGGCGATTCTGATGATTTCGTCTCTACCAATGCATACGTTGTATATCTTGGCCAACAACCTGTCTCATGGTCTTGAAAGAAACAGAAACCAGTGGCGCGTTCATCAACAGAAGCCGAATACCGTTCAATAGCAAACACCTCCTCTAAAGTACGGTGGATCTGCTCTCTCTTAGATGAACTCGGCATCAACATCTCCTCACCACCGGTCATCTACTGCGACAACATTGGAGCAACCTACCTATGTGCAAATCCAGTCTTCCACTCACGGATGAAACACGTAGCCTTGGACTATCATTTCATCAGAAACCAGATACAAACGGGAACACTACGCGTCTCACATGTTTCCACGAATGACCAACTTGCTGACGCTCTAATAAAGCCACTTGCCCGTGCACTGTTTTAGACTCTGACTAGCAAGATTGGAATGACAAAAGCCCCTCCATCTTGAGGGAGCATATCAAGGATACAAGTATGGAAACAAGATATCAAGGATACAAGAATGGAAACAAGATCATTCTCTATAAATGATTTCCTATAATTATGTAAAACCTAAAGTCTTCCTTGTTGTATATATATTTGTTGTAATCATTCATATCAATACATAACACAATTCACAAAGCCTATATGGGCGATGTTCAAGAAGTGGCCAGTCTCTCTGAAATCATCGGAGAAGAAGACAGTGAACTCCACTGAAACATATTTGGGCCTAGTATTCAGCAGAGATGAGTTTGCTATGATGGTAAAGCGCTTTCCTCAGTTGCTTGGATTATCTGCAGAGTCGGCGAAGAAGAAGATGTATTGGCCACTAGAGGTTGTGGTGTCAAACCCTCAGGTAATTTCTGCCCCAATGTGTAACGTAGTCAAAACTCTCATGTCCAAAGGATTGCTGGGAAGTGAGCTCCCTCCATTGTCGTCTGTGCTGTCGATTACCGATGAAGCCTTCTTAAACAAGTATGTGAAGAAATATGATGACAAAGAGCTGCTGCTGCCTGAGCTAGTGGGCTTTTTAAAGTTCAAACCATAGGAATAAGGCCCACTATTATGATATTCGGGTCAGGTTGAAATTAGGGTAGTTCATCTAAAACCGCACAATTTACTGTTTCTTTCTTCTCCCCCAAATTCTGTCATGTATTCTCTGATAATCCATGGAAGAAGGTTGGTCGAGTTTCAGAAATTGCGTAATTTGAGGTTCTCAGTGAACCTTTTGCAAAATATGCTTTCCAATTCTTTTTCCTCTGCTACTGCTGCTGCTGATGCGAGGCTTAGAGATGGTCGAAAAGGGAAGACTTTTACAGTCTCTTACCTCGTTGATTCATTGGGTTTAACTACGAAACTCGCAGAATCAATCTCAAGGAAAGTCAGTTCCGAGGGCAAGGGAGATCCGGATTCTGTACTGCGTCTTCTTAGGAGTCACGGGTTCACAGATCCTCAGATCTCCAGAATCATTAAAGCTTACCCACGATTGCTTATAGAAGATGAAGATCCTGAGAAGTCTCTTGCTCCCAAGCTTCAGGTTCTGCAGTCCAGAGGAGCTTCAACCTCTGAGCTCACTGAGATTCTTTCTAAATTTCCTAAAATCTTTGGGAAAGGGGAGAAAACTATCAGCTTTTACTATGATCTCGTAAAAGATATTATAGAAGCAAGTAAGGAGGATAAAATCAGAAATGTATCGGTTTTGAGAGAACTGGGTGTGCCTCAACGGTTGTTGTTGCTAATCTCCGGACGCAAACTTGTCTATACAAAAAAAGAAAGATTTGAAGAATCCCTCAAGAAGGTTGTTGACATGGGTTTTGATCCGACAACCTTAAAGTTTGTCGAGGCTCTAGACGCTGTTTGCAGTATGAGCAACAAAACGATTGAAGAAGAGAAAGTCAACGTCTATAAAAGTTTAGGCTTTGATGTGGAAGATGTATGGGCAATGTTCAAGAAGTGGCCAAAGTTTCTGACATACTCGGAGGAAAAGATAACTCAGAAGTTTGAAATCCTGAATGAGTGTGGACTACTCGAAGACGAGGTCTGCTCAGTGTTCAAAAAGTTTCCGCAATGCATGGGTGTTTCAGAGCAAAAGATAGACTACTCCACTATAATATTTCGAGACCTCGGATTCAGCAGAGATGAGTTTGCGATGATGGTCAAGCGCTATCCTTGGTGCCTTAATCTATCCCCAATCACGGTGAAGAAGAAGACTGAGTTTCTGGTGAAGAAGATGAACTGGCCAATACAGGCCCTGGTTTCAAACCCTCAGGTACTTGGATTAAGCATGGAGAAGAGGATTGTACCAAGGTGTAACGTGATCAAGTCTCTCATGTCCAAAGGATTGATCGGAAGTGAGCTCCCTCCAGTATTGTCTGTCTTGGTATGTACAGATGAGGCGTTCTTAAACAAGTATGTAAGGAAGTATGATGACAAGGAGCTTGTGGCTGAGTTGATGAAGCATTAACAGCTGTTGGTTTGTGATGTAGCACATCTTCGCTATGCAAGTGGGCTCTGTTATTCATCGTTTGGCTTTTGTTTTACTTCTATTTCGGCTTTAGTTTTAATTTTTGTATTAACGTTTTGTCGATAATCTATAGATTGGAGATTTGTTCCAACTCTAAGTTTATCTTAGTCTTATCATACCTAGTTATTGTTGGATTCGTCGTTATCTCTAGGAGTAGTATTAATAAGGAACGCTTGTGTTTCTTATTCGTTGGTTTTTGGATTTAATAAAGAATAAGAGCTTTCTCTCTGAACAGATCGAGACCGCCCCTGTTTTCCAGAGAAGAAACAGAGCAAGCTATTTGGTCCCGAGTTCTTGTCTTTTATCTTCATGAGCCATTATTTGCTTTTCAACTTTCTATTAACTGATTAGCATTCGGAACAGTTCACGATCTCTTGCTATTTTGTTGGAGGCTCAGAAGTGGAAACTAATTATCCGAAATCTGCCTTTCAAGGTTCTTAACCTGGATTGTTTGTTATTTTAACAGTTTCATTCATAAAGCTATGTTTTTCTCATCGTCTTTTCAGAAGTAGAATTTGTTTTTGTTCCTAAAAATTTTGAAACTTGGTATGTTCTAAGTCGTCTTGAGTAATTTTCTTGATTATGAATAAATTAATGTATATTATTCTCATTAAGTGCATTTGTCAAATTCACGTGTACGAAAGACGCTGAAAATGTAAGATCTAGAAACATGGGTATCTTGATTTGGTCATTTTCCATTTGGATCACTTGTCTTATTAGTCTTTTGTACATCTTCAGGCAATTCAAAAGTTCAAGGGACACATCATATATAGTAAAAGCGAAGTAAATTTTGAGGAATAGAGTTCTCTCATTCATCATAAACCGTAAAACTCGGTTAGTATTCTTTATATCGGTTTAAATTAAAGTTTGTTTTAAAATTCATAATTTATCGTACCGATTATCGAATTTTGGGTTTTTAATTTTAAAATTTTTGGGTCTATTTTCTCGAAAACCCTAGGGTTCATGTTGTCTGCGAAAACCCTAGAGTTCATGTTGTCTGCGTAAATGTGTGTTTCGTTTTAGCCGCCGTTTTTTTTTTTTTACGATCAGTTTAACCCTTATTTCAAAACCCTAACCTTACAAAAAAAACTATATATATATATATATAGATCGATTTCCTTACCTCCATTATTCAGAGCTGCTTTTTTTCTTCTTCGTTTTACCGTCATGTAGGTTTAGTTTAGTTTATGGATTATTATTCTTTTGAGATTTTTACCGAACCAAATATATTCGAACCGAACCTGATCCGAATTTTTAAAATACCCGATCGGAACTGATGAGGACATCGAGACTGACTTAGAAGATTCATCACAAGCTCAGCAAGATGTTCAAGACATACCTACAATGAGAGATCCACCAAGAACAAGATCTGGAACTAAAAGACTTAGAGAGCTATTTAACAAGACAATACAAGCATTTTTGGACCAAGAAGACTCTAAGAAGAAGTCGACAGCAAAAGAAGCCCAAAAGAGGCCTAATGAAGATCAGAAGATGGTCTTCTCAATTCAGCCCATCTAGGCCTAATCCCTTCTCATAAAACTCGACACAAGCAGGTATGATTTCAATAAATATATTTGTGTTTTTTCGTTTTGCAGGGACAAATAAAATCTTAGGATATGTTATTTTCATTTATTTCATTCAGTAGCTTGTATTAGGCGTTTTACTCTTTTGTTTTGTTCTTAGGCGTAGATTAGAAGAATGTAACTAGGTTTTCGCCCAAGAAGGCATCAGCTGCATGAACCCCTTTATAAGGTTCCTTAGCAGCAGTGTATCTTTTTCACCTATGATATAAACAACGCACTTCTTCTCTCTGAAATCTCTGAGTGATTCCGAGTTTTCAAACCATCGATCTGCTTTCCTTGTGAGTGACATCAAGGCGACTAGATTGTGTTTGTCTTATCACAAGATCAATCATCTCTTGTGTGGCGACTGTCGATCCATATTCATCATATCATCACGATTTCATACTCCCTTGATCCGATCCGCAAGCCTCAGCTGCATCCATCGGTTCTCTCATCACCGCAGACCCTAATCGTCACGCATCCCTTGTTGTTTCAATAGGCAGAGACTTGAGTNTTTTATGGTGTCCAACCGCTTTTTGATTCCGTCAATGATGGTTTTGTTTGTTGCTTCGGCCTGTGATATGCTCAAATTAATACCCTATAAGTACTAAAGCAGTTGTTGTAGTATATGTAGGGGTTGAACACAAGAACTCCAGAATTCACGCAATAGATTATATAGATTCGAATTAAGCTAAACCAAACAATGAAATTAAATGCGAGTGCGTAAATTAAACAAGTTTTGAATCAATGGGAAAGAAGATAGGCTCAGGGTATTTCTCAGGAATTCAATGAATGTAGAATAACTAACTAACATGATTCAGATTTAGCGTGGTTCTTGAACTCAAATCACTAAAGTATAGCTAACCAACTCTCGTTGCGAAAACTACCTAAGTCTAAATCCTAGAATTCCAAGTCTAAACCAGCTTTTAGTTCAGGTTTGATTTGTTCACAAAACAACTAAACCAAATCTCTTTGCGAATAGTTATTTTGCTCACCCTAAGTTTTATCAGGTAATTAATCGCACTCTCGTGCCTAACCAATTATCCTAAGATCTAAATTCTATATTCGTCAACCTAGAATTAGCTATGAGAACAACCTAAGGCGAAGAACTAATTTAGATGGTGAATCCTAATCATTCAATTAACCTAACATTCAGAGAAAACCCTTATGAGAACCCTGAACCTAACAAGGGATCTACTCAGACATGGAGATTGAAACAGAAATCATAGATGAATATAATTGCATAAAGGAAATCAATCAGAAACAAAGGGGTTCAGAGTTGTCTCCCCAAAATCCCTAAAACAATCTCTCTCAATCAGAACAAAAGTAAATTAAAGCTTAACTCACAAAAGTGGCCGAAAAACCTAATTATAATGCTAAAACATGTTTTGGGGCTTCTTGTAATTATTAAAGACTTCTGGACTAAGATGCAAACTCTCCAGACTTGTAAAAAGTCGAGTTTCCTGTTTCCCCGAGCAGTATCGGTCGATACTCATCCTTTGTGTCGACTCTTCTGCTCGCCAGACTGGACTGTCTTCACGAAAACTGTCATAACTTTTGATCGCACCGTTGGAGTGGCCTCAAACCACTTCCAAATGAAAGCTAATCCATTGATATGTCTTGTATCCAAATTGGAGCTCAATCCATCGGTGGGAAGCTCTTCAACGAATGCCAAACTTCTGATGTCTCTGCATGACTCTGCATCTCCATATGCTCCAAAATGCTCCAGAATGCTTCAATATCTCCAATTAAGCTCCAAACGTACCTAAACCTGTAAAAAACTTGAAAAGACTCCAAAATACTAGAAAGACTCCATAAATAGGACCTATATCATGGCTAAAAGGGGTAAAAGCCATGTTATATCAGCATGGCCGTTGCCTTGGGGGTATCTAGGTGTGGAGAAGCTTAGTCGGATTTTCCATTTAGCGCATAAGTCGCCGAAAAGCGTCGAGATAAACTGTGGTCTGTTATCCGTGACAATTTCGTACGGAACTCCATGTCGGCATATGATATACTTCCAGACGAACTTTTTGACATAAAGAGCGTGGATTACGGCGTAAGATTCGGCCTCAACCCTTTTGGTGAAGTAATCGGTCATAACGAGGATGAATTGCTTTTGTGTGGTGGAACGTCGTAACGGACCGATGATGTCTAGTGCCTATCGCATAAGGGGGTAAGGAGCTGTTGACGTGGTTAGTAGTTCAGTTGGAAGATGTATCATCAAACCGTGCCTTTGGCATTTTTCACACTTAGCCGCGAACTTCTCACAGTCTGTTTGCATGGTCGGCCAGTAGTAGCTCGCCTTTTTATCTTCAAGGCCAAAGCTCGTCCTCCGGCATGATTACCACTGTCGCCGTCGTGTACTTTGCTCATGACTTCGTGAATATCTTTACCGGCAACGCATTTTAGAAGGGTGCCTGCCGAGCTCCATCGGAACAATTCTTCATGAAGTACTGCATAACGGGCAGCTCGCATTCTGAGCCGCCGGGCTACCCATCAATCAACCGGAACTGTTCCTTCGCATATATACTTTTTGATTTCTTGTGTCTAGTCTTCAGGTACGTTTTCAATTTCGGCTCTGACTTCCATTGGTGTGTGAATGCCTTCTGATGGTTCCTCAGTGTTATCATCGGATTGGTTTCGCAGATCTTTACTTAGTTCGACGTTAAGTTCGGAATCGGTGTTGAGCTCGGCTTCTATCATTGGAGTTTGCTTTCGTCTTCGCCTGATGGGCTCGGTAGCAGGTTGCTCCTCATAATTACGCTTGCGAGTAGTGATATTACATTCTTCTGACTTTCCGATGCTTGGTTCGGGAATACTCTCGACTGGGATTGTTCTTTTGAGGTGAGGGTCCGAACTTGAAGCAAGTATGGCGAGTGCGTCGACCGGAGCGTTTTCTCCCCTCGGGATCTTGATAAGATCAAAGGATTCAAACTCAGTGGCGAGTTGCTTTACGAGTTTGAGGTATGCGTCCATTCGGTCGTTCTTTGCATCGTATTCCCCACTGAACTGGCTTGCGACGAGCTGGGAATCGCAGTCTGCTCGTATGCGTGTTGCGCCAATGGCCTTAGTCAAACCTAGTCCGGCAAGTAGTGCTTCGTACTCTGCTTCGTTATTCGATGCATTGAACGCCAAACGGAACGACTGTTCCAAGATTTCCCTAGTTGGAGATCGAAGGCGGATGCCCACTCCCGACCCTCGATGGGATGACGATCCGTCCACGTGGAGGATCCATTGTTTGGTTGTTGTAACATCAGGGTTGATGAACTCTTGCGGTAGTTCGATAAGGAAATCGGCAAGGACTTGGGATTTGATGCTTGTCCGATTCTTGTAATCGATGTCGTACTCGCTGAGCTCGATTGCCCACTTGGCGAGTCGGCCAGATTGGCTTGGGCTATGCAAGATCGTTCGAAGGGGTTGATCGGTAAGAACGGTGATGGAATGCGACTGGAAGTACGAGCGAATTTTTCGAGCGGTAGTGACAACGTCGAGGGCGAGTTTTTCAAGAATAGGGTATCGGCTCTCCGTGCCATCCAGTGATTTGCTAATGTAGAAGATCGGTTTCTGCTCGCCTCAGTCTTCTTGGACGAGGACTCCGCTGATTGCCGAAGTAGAAATTGCAATGTAGAGGTAGAGGGTTTCGCCATCTTCTCGTTTAGCCAAGATCGGTGGAGTCGATAGGTACTCTTTGAGTTGCTTGAATGCTTCTTCGCATTCCTCATCCCATTCCAGATGCTTGTTACTGCGAAGGAGTTGGTAAAAAGGGAGGCACTTGTCGGTGGATCGGGAGATGAACCTGTTCAGTGCGGTGATGCGACCGGTCAACCGTTGGACTTCTCTTTTGGTTGTTGGAGATGGGAGATCGATGATTGCCGAGATCTGTTTAGGGTTTGCCTTGATCCCTCTTTGAGTGACGATGTATCCGAGGAATTCTTCGGATGTTACGCCAAACGTGCATTTGGTGGGATTGAGCTTCATACCGTATTCGTTGAGTATGTCCAAACATGTATTGAGATGTCCGATGTGATCTTTAGCGATAAGTGACTTGACGAGCATGTCGTCGATGTATACTTCCATAGTCTTGCTGAGCTGGCTTGCGAACATGCGGTTGACGAGCCTCTGGTAAGTCGCACCAGCGTTCTTTAGGCCGAACGACATGACTTTGTAAGAGGTTTTCTCTCGATCGTCATGGTGCATAAGTATCTGGTTGTAGCCAGAGAACGCATCCATAAATGAGAGAAGTTCGTTTCCAGCTATGGCTTCGACTAGCCTATCAATGTGTGGAAGTGGGAAGCTGTCATCGCGTATATCCATGGTGTCCCGAGTATAATGTTGTAGATCGCCGATTTTTCTAAGACCAAAAATTTGGCCATCTTCACAATTCCTCCCACATAGATGGGTAGTTTGACTGTTCCCGCAGTCATGGTTTGTTCTCCCTAGAATCATGTTAGTGAATAGATGTTCGGCTTGATCTGGGAATCCAGGAAATCCATGTTTCTAAGAGTCTCCCTGAATATCACGTTCACCGAGCTTCCGATATCAACTAGGATTCGTCCGACGGCTACATCTCCGATGAGTAGGCCGACGACGAGCGGGTCGTTATGCGGCATGTGAAGTCCTTCCGTATCAGCTTCGGAGAAGGTGATCGGTATCCCGCTGAGTGCAGTTCGGTATTCTCTTCGCGCGGCAAGTGCTTCTCTACTATACTCTTTTATTGCTCGGACTGAATAGTTGCAAGACTCTAATGCTCCCATGATCATGTTGACGCGTTTCCGAACTTGTGAGCTCTCCCTTTCTTCCGTCTCTCGTCCTCCTCTATTTATAGGATTTGAAGTCGGTTTGTGAAAGGAAAACTTCCTTTTCCTAGTTCCATCAGGAAAAGGAAAGTTTCCCGAAAATCCCTTCGAGATGAGGTCGGTCCATCTCTGTTGCGATGAGTTGGGCCTTCCTTTGGGCCTCGGGTGTCGGCGCCATGGCAGAATGGGCTCTTCTTAGGCCCGAAGTTCGGCTTTTCGAATGTGGGCTTTTCTTCTTCCGGCCCGAACCGTCGTAAACCGGGAACAATCAAACTGGTCTCGGTTCGAGCCGAGCTAAACCGGGGAGTGCTAAAATCCCCTCTAACAGGCAAGACACACCACGAAAGAGTGACGGCACCTACAAGATCTCCTACTTCAAAAGTATAAAAGAGGCGAAATTCCCGCAGTTGACGCCCGACGACCTAACGTACGACGCAATAACAGCAGCTTCTGACGTACTACCAATAACGGGGACCACGATCAAACCAATGAAGCCAAACAGACCGCGAATAACTCCCCAAGGCGGGCATATCAGAATGTCAACACGGAAACCGTGAAACGTGATCGAGAAGGAGAACTCCAGGATCAGAACGCACCGAAAGCACGTAAGCGCGTCAATATGATAATGGGAGCTATCGAGTCCTATAACTACTCAGTTCGGGCAATCAAAGAGTACAACAGGCAAACGATTACAGCGCAGAGGAATAACCGCGCTATGATATACTCATATTTTACCCGTTTTAGCATGCATCTAGCTTAGTGTTTTAGGTCTCATGCATGTGTTTCTCATAGTTTTCTTAGTGTTTTAGTCTAAATTAGGGTTTGCATTAAGTCCTAATGAGTCTTGCATTCATTTGGAGTATTTTCTACATGTTTGGAGACATTTTGGAGATGTTTGGAGTGATGGAGCATAAGAGAAGGAAACACTCATCCGAGACGTCTGAAATAACTGGCATAACGAAGGATTTCCGATCTTATTCAGCTTCAAAAGCTTTCATGAAAGATGTAGCCCAATGAGTTATCTGTCGACTAGAGGTGGTTTGAGGCCATTCGGACATGTATTACAGGTGATATTGCGGTTTTACCGAAGGTGTATCCGTCTGGCCGCGAGACCATCGCACAACGCTGACCAGCCGTGGTCCGGTATCCTGGCCAAGTACAGAAGCCACGTTTGGACAGGACGAATACCGACCATCCATGTCAACCCGCCATCGCCTGGCATGAAGCTTCAGGACGTCCCATGCCGGCCCATCTTCGACCGGTACCCCCGCCCGGTACTCAACCAGCGTTTGGACAAGGCAAATACCGGCCTATCATGCCACCCGACCGCCGACCGGTGCTGCCTCTTATCTCCATACCGGACCACCACCGGCCGGTATGGACTACATGACCCAGTTTTGACAAGGCCAATACCCGGTTTGTTCCGGGTTGACCCGGTTTGCCCCCTTTTTCTATAAATACTCTAAACCTAATTTTTGTGATCTAAGTCTTCTTCTCCCAAGGGTTGGGCACGACCCAAACTCTCTCTTGGAGGGATTTTGATTGCTCTTCATAACAAATGCCACTCTAGAGAAGATTTTTTCAACTCTATCTTTTATTTATGCAATTTCTTTATCTTTATGTCTTTTTCTCTTTTGTTCTTCATGTTCTTTAGATTTTAAATTTTTTGTTGGATCATGGTTTGCTTTATTATGATGATTTGAAGATTGATTTATGATGCTTATGTTATGAATCCTTGCTTTCCTTTCTTATTTAGTGTTCTTAATGCTAGATTAGGCTTGAGAAAGTTAATCTAGATCTAAGAGAATTTCATGCACACCAAGTGTTTGATGAAATTCCCCAAATAACTAAATAAGAGATTTACAGATCTTAGCTCATGAGAATGGTTGTCTAAGATGTATTTTGGTTATTGTAACTTGATATTAATGCTTGTTGGTCATTTAATCACAAATGAGAATTTGATCTTGATTAAGTAATTAATAAAGAGGTTAGTGTCATGAGAGTGAATTAACCTTATTCAAGTGTTCTAGACCTAAGGAATAGCATAGATTATGTGCATTAGTATCATAAATGATGATGATTTGGATTGCATCTTGTTAGATCCTTTACATATGTTAATTCTTAATGCTAGATTTAGATTGAGAGATCAATTCTAGAACTAAGGCATTTCACGCCCGAAAGGTGTTCGATGAAATGCTTGAACCAAGCCTTTTGTGAGCTTTTCACATCCTTGCCAATGAGAGTTGATGTCAAGGGTGATTAGTGAACTAATTGTGATTGTTTATTAATGCTCATTGATTATCTAATTGCAAACGAGAGTTTATGTCAATTAGGTGATTAGTGAAGTGATTAGTTCCATGAGAATAAATTAGTCATATTATTGAATCCCATGTTCTAGGATAGTGTTTAATGCAATCTTTGTCATCATTATTTGATTTTTAATCATTCCTTTGATAGTTTATTCCATGATCCAACATTTCTATATTTTGTTTTCTTTCTTGCATTTTACTTTCTTAGTTTAAAATCATAAAAATATAAAAACCCAAATCATTTCATCTACAATAAAAAGACGTGGTGTTAATTTCTAACACCGTTTTAGAGTTTCCATTTAACAGATAAACAGAGTTAAAACGGGGAGCAAAAATAACAGTTTTTGAATGTTTGGGTATTAAAACGGCACTCCAAAATACGTTGGGTATTTTTCGGGGAGCGAAATTAGTTTGGGTATTTTTCTGACAAATGTTTTACACTTCATGTATTTTTAAAGTTTTTTCCCGGTCAAATTCGATACCCAGCTCGTCTCCAAAGCTTAACAAACATGGATAAAACTGAGTAAATTAGCACATACAGAGAAATCAGAGCATCAGATCCTGAAAAAGTAACAAACATAAAAGATTTCATAGAGAATTCATGTGGAGAACAATTCGTAATAGATCTAAAACACTTCTGATCTAGATCCGCATCTCAGAGGCGATAGGCACTTCTCATACTGTTGATCGGCGGAGAAGCACGACGGGAGGCCCACGACGGAGAAAACGACGTAGATCAATCCAACAATCCTTATCCTATTATCCCAAGACAACCCGACTGACAAGAAGAATTCAAGATCATGTTGATATTCAGCTTACTCGTATCTCCATATTCGAAGCTCTTGATACCGGAGAAGATCCCGCTGCAGCGCCGGCTACAGAGCAACCGAAATTTTTTAGGGTTCTTAAAATTTTGTGGTTAATTCGAATTTGATCCCTACTGATTTTTCTTTTCTTTTGTTTAGAAAATAGCGTTGTGTCTATATAAACTATATTTTTTAAACAATGTCATAAAGTTTGTCTAGCTGGGTTGGTAGTTGCATGAGCCTTTTCCTTTCAGATCGTGGGTTCAAGTCTTAACGGGTGTATAGTTTTTTAACCAAAACCAAAAAAGACGTCGTTTTAATTTAAAACGCTAATTTGGATTTTCCGTTAACGATTTAACGGGTTGACTAACGGGATTTGGGTCAATGCATGTTTTGGCCGAAAAACAGTTAGTGTGTGTATGGTGGATATTCAAATTTTTAAGAATAAGGGTATGAATTAGCACACCAAAATTGTTTGGGAACTAATCGGTACCATTTATCTTAGTTGAGGCATGAATAAGCCGTTCTCTCAGTTTGATAATAATACTGATGCTATTTATCTATACTATAAAAGAGGACCAACTCTATCCAGTTGCTTGCCACGTCAGCATTGGAGAGATTGACACGTGGCGCTTCCAAAAAATTCTCACCCCTTTTTCAATGATTAAATATTCATTTTTTCTGCAACGTTTCTTCTTCCGTTTTTTTTTCCTTCATGTCATCTTTGTCTCATCGCGTTCCTTTCAGTTTAATCTCTTTCACTTTAGTTCACATGTTCTGATAAGAACAAACCTCGTTTATTCAAATTAACCACACCCAATGTAACAAGACGTATCTCTCTCTCGATACCGTCTCTCTCAGTTACAAAGAATGAAACAGAAAATCCCAATTACAGATCGATAAAGCAATGGAAAGATTCCCGTTTCTTATTTATATTACTAAGTCGTAAAGCAAACTTTCATCTTTGACTTTCTCATCTTTTTTAAAAACCTTCCACGTCAGCTTGGCGATATGGCCTGAGTTTCAGAAATACAAGAGAGCCAACGTCATAAACCACCTCTCTTCTATTCTTATCAGCATTATTCTTCATCGCTGCTTGAGCTTGACATAAGTGATCTTTAATATCCTTCAACATGTTGTCTTGTTCCCGAAATAAAGATTCCCATTCCCCATTAGTAGTTGAACCATCTTCATACGGCAAAAGTTTTGGAGGCTCCCGGCCATACACAACCTGGAATGGAATGGTCTTGATGGCAGTGTGATAAGTCGTATTATACCACAATTCAGACCAACAAAGAAATTGAGACCAACGGCGAGGATGAGCAGAAGTGAAACACCGTAGATATGTCTCTAAGCAACGGTTCAAAACCTCAGTTTGGCCATCCGTTTGAGGGTGATAAGCCGTACTGAACTTCAACCGTGTACCCATTTGTTTAAACAATTCCTTCCAAAAATTGCTCTGAAAAATACGATCTCTGTCAGAGACAATTAACTTAGGAATTCCATGTAACCTGATTATCTCTTTGATGAATTTAGATGCAACGTCTACTGCAGTAAAGGGATGACGCAGGCCAATGAAATGAGCGTATTTTGACAAGCGATCCACCACAACCAATATCACATTCACTCCTTTTGATAGAGGCAATCCTTCTATAAAATCCATCGAAATGTCCTCCCATACTTGCTCTGGAATAGGTAAAGGCTGAAGTAAACCAGCTGGAGAAAGAGTAGAATACTTGCTGGTTTGACAAATATGACACTGCGCCACATAAGCATGAACCATCTGCCTCATTCCTGTCCAATAACTGATGCTTGGATCCTTTTTAAGCTCTTCAGCACGCCTGAGTGACCTCCCATCATACTATCGTGGCATTCTCTCAAAATCAGTGGAATATGGATCGAATCTGTAGGAATAACTAGCCTCTGCTTGTACATCAAACGACCATTTACCACAGCATAACCTGGTTTCACTGCTTCACCAGCCAACACCTGTTGAATAAGGGTCTGAATTGGCTTACAAGACTCAATCTCCTTTAGTATATCTTGTAGTTGTAATGTCTGAGGCAGAGTCAACGCTAACAGCCACGTGTTTTCTGTAGATACTATCCTTGACAGTCCATCTACAGCTTTATTCTCTACTCCAGGTTTAAACACAATGTCAAATTCATAACCCAACAACTTATGCAACCACTTTTGGTACTCCAAATTGACTTATCGTTGTTCTAGCAAGAACTTCAAACTCTTTTGATCAGTTTTTACTATAAATTTCTTTCCCAACAAGTAGTGTCTCCATCTTTGAATTGCCATAACAATTGCCATCAGTTCACGTTCGTAAATAGGCTTCAATTTGCTCCTTCTCCGATAACCCATAACTGAAGTATGCAATTGTGTTGAAGGTCCCAACCTTGAACCCGATAAGGGCAAGAAACTCAAGAAGAAAAGCTTTAAACCTGATTAAAGCCAGTAACAAAAAGACACTTTTCTTTGGGTAGTAATGACTATCTCTTTTTGGTTTTTCTTTGATATAAATAGAAGAAATTACAATTGCAAATTGTCGTGGGATCACACACGATCCTACAACTTAGGGAATGAGAAAGTGGTTGATTGGTTCCTCACAAATAGGAAGACCAAATCAACATTATTTGCAACAATGAAAAGATAAGATATCAAAAGTAAAAACAGAGATTAAGTGTTGATTTAATCAAACTTGCGATTTGGTTTTCTGATCCGAACTGAACGCCTTCTCTCTTCCACATCAGCAACTACCACACTTTGACTCTTATCATTACTCCCCCCGTAAAAATGAACCTTGTCCTCAAGCATGCCCGTGGCTTGTTTCGCGATGATTGAGAATAGCTTCGGGCTGTAGGCAAAGCGCACCGTTGGTGCGAAGTGGAGGTAATGAGCCAGTCGAAGGTGTATCCTTACCCAGACGAAGCTTCAGTTTGGAGACGTGAAAGACAGGGTGAACACGACTCCCTTCCGGTAACTTAAGCCGATACGCCACCGGTCCAATTTTTGCTTCAATTTAAAACGGACCATAGTACCTGTTGGATAACTTTTGAGACGTACGTTTGAAAATGGAGTGTTGGTGATAAGGTTGAAGACGCAAATAAACCCAATCCCCCACTGTAAACTGAACATCACGTCTTTTAACGTCGGCCGTCTGCTTCATTCGATTGTTTGCATTCGCCAAATGGCTCTTGAGCTCGCGTAACACCTCATCTCGGGACAGTAGTTGCTCATCAAGCTCGTCAATGATTGTTGAGCCCATTTGATACGTTGGAAGAGGTGGTGGGAGTCTGCCATAAATAGCTTGAAAGGGAGACATACCCGTTGACGCGTGGTATGTGGTGTTATACCAATATTCAGCCCATGGTAAAAATGCGCTCCATTGCTTTGGCCGGTTATGAACAAAACATCGAAGGAATTGCTCGATGTAACGATTTACCACCTCCGTCTGTCCGTCCGTTTGGGGGTGGTAGGCGGAGGACATACGAAGCTGCGTACCAGATTGTTTCCAAAACTGACGCCAAAAAGAACATACAAACACTGGATCGCGGTCACTGAGAATTGAACGAGGTAAGCCGTGAAGTTTGACAACGTGTTCAATGAACTTCGCAGCAACAGAACGGGCTGTATATGGATGCGCCAGAGGAACCAAATGTGCTACTTTACTCAATCGATCGACAACCTCCATTATCGATGTATGCCCGTCTGACTTTGGTAACCCGTCAACAAAGTCCATAGACACGTCTTCCCACACATGATTCGGTATGGGCAGTGGCTGCAATAGTCCCGCTGGTGCAAGCGTCTCTGATTTCGCCTTCTGATAGACATCACACGATGTTATGTATTCGTGTATCGTTTTGTACATTGATAGCCAATAGAATTGTTGAGCGAGCCTTTTAAATGTCCTCAGTATGCCAGAATGACCCCCAAGTGGAGTGTCATGATATTCCTACAGCAATGTCGTGATAAGAGGTGAGTTAGGAGGGATTACCACTCTGTTGTGGTAATATAACATGCCATCTTTCCGTGCATACGGCTGGCCAGGTGAACTGATTGCGAACTGTCCAATCTTGAAGCTCGTCGAGCATATCGTCCACCGTAGGAATTGGAAATCGATCTTTAATCGTGACGGCGTTCAAGGCACGGTATTCTGTGCAAAATCGCCACGACCCATCCTTCTTCTTCACCAACAGCACCGGCGAGGAGAACGGACTGGAGCTCGGCCGGATTAAACCAGCTTCCATCATCTCCCGGACTTGCTTCTCGATCTCCTCGCATACCGAAATGGGCGGACATTAACCGGATCTGATCCCTCCTTGAGCACGATCCGGTGTTCAATTTCCCGAGGTGGTGGGAGTTTTGTCGGAATATGAAAAATTTCTTCGAAGTCGTGAAGAAGATGACTGAAGTTGTCGTCCAGCGGCAAAACGACATCGCCACTCTCCTTTTTTCCTGAATATGGACTGCAAAAAGTGTATGGCCCATTCTGACTTCTTTACTTACATCCATCATTTGGGCCTGCTGGATATTCCCATTTTGAAACCCATTTACCACTCTTTGTTTTCCAGCCCAATTAAAAGTGAGGGACTGGGCCTTCCAATCACACATTGTCTGGCCCAATGTCTCCAACCATTGAATTTCCAGCACCACATCGAGCCCCGTTAATTGCAATGCAAAGAGATCGATCGTGAAGGTAGCTCCTCCGACTTCCATGGCTACATCGCGATAAGATCCTTTGCAACGCAGTGGGTATCCGTCAGCCACCCTGACGTTGAAATGCTGCGCCGAATTGATCTTCAGATTCAGTTGATTGGCCGCCTTTTCGCTGATGAAATTGTGCGTGGAACCGCTATCGATGAGAGCCACCACCTGTCGCCTATTGATTGTTATCATGACCCTCATTGTTTTCGAAGAACCCCATCCGTGTAGAGCATGTAGGGTAATCTCTGGTTCTTCGACTTGTGGTTCTATCTCTGCGATTTCGTCTTCTTCTTCGGCGCCTCCCTCCATGAGTAAGAGTTGGGGTTTTGGACAGCGATGTCCCGGTGTATACTTCTCGTCGCAGCTGAAGCATAGGCCGAGGCTTCTCTTCTTCTTTAACTCCTCCCAAATTAATTTCTTTTGCATTTGTTCCGGTGAATCACGAATCAGGTTGGGTCTAGTTGTCGTGAAGTTTTGATTGAACGGTCGTGAAGCCAGTGCTCCTCTCCGTTGGCGTTGTAGCTGACCGTCTTGTAACCTCGCATAATTGATCACCTCCTTTAGAGTCTTAGGGCAGAACATACGAATTCCATCTGCAACTGCCGGTTTTAGACCTCCCAGTGGACCTTGTTCTCCCGGTTATCAATTTGATAAGAACAAACCTCGTTAATTCAAATTAACCACACCCAATGTAACAAAACGTNTCAAAGCTGAAGTTATTAAGAAGCTGCATCAAAAGGTGAAGGAAAACATTGAGAAGAAAACCGCAAAGTACAAGGAAGCTGCGGACAGAGGACGAAAGGAGCTCATCTTTAATCCAGGCGATTGGGTTTGGGTTCATATGCGGACTGAGAGGTTTCCAAACCAGAGGAAGAGCAAGCTCGCACCTAGAGGAGCTGGACCATTCCGAGTTCTAGAAAGAATCAACAACAATGCCTACAAGCTAGATCTTCCAGGTGAGTTAACTATTTCACCAGTGTTCAACGTTTCTGACTTGCTTCCTTATCATGCAGATGATGAAGTTCTGAGGTCAGAACCTTTTCTAGAGGGAGGGAATGATGAGGACATCGAGACTGACTTAGAAGATTCATCACAAGCTCAGCAAGATGTTCAAGACATACCTACAATGAGAGATCCACCAAGAACAAGATCTGGAACTAAAAGACTTAGAGAGCTATTTAACAAGACAATACAAGCATTTTTGGACCAAGAAGACTCTAAGAAGAAGTCGACAGCAAAAGAAGCCCAAAAGAGGCCTAATGAAGATCAGAAGATGGTCTTCTCAATTCAGCCCATCTAGGCCTAATCCCTTCTCATAAAACTCGACACAAGCAGGTATGATTTCAATAAATATATTTGTGTTTTTTCGTTTTGCAGGGACAAATAAAACCTTAGGATATGTTATTTTCATTTATTTCATTCAGTAGCTTGTATTAGGCGTTTTACTCTTTTGTTTTGTTCTTAGGCGTAGATTAGAAGAATGTAACTAGGTTTTCGCCCAAGAAGGCATCAGCTGCATGAACCCCTTTATAAGGTTCCTTAGCAGCAGTGTATCTTTTTCACCTATGATATAAACAACGCACTTCTTCTCTCTGAAATCTCTGAGTGATTCCGAGTTTTCAAACCATCGATCTGCTTTCCTTGTGAGTGACATCAAGGCGACTAGATTGTGTTTGTCTTATCACAAGATCAATCATCTCTTGTGTGGCGACTGTCGATCCATATTCATCATATCATCACGATTTCATACTCCCTTGATCCGATCCGCAAGCCTCAGCTGCATCCATCGGTTCTCTCATCACCGCAGACCCTAATCGTCACGCATCCCTTGTTGTTTCAATAGGCAGAGACTTGAGTCCATCCTTTGTCAACGTTTCCATTCCTGCATCAGGAACCAAACCCGAACCGGTACCGAACCGAAAACCGAATGGGTACCCGAAATACCCGAAGTGTAATTATATACCCAAATATATTAATTATATTTAGACTTGATATAACTCAAATACCCAAAATTACAACTATTAACCCGAATATATTAATTATTTTTTGGGTATTTCGGGTATTTTAGGTATATTTTCGATATTATGGGTATATCGAATACATTTATTTTGTTTTTTTCTAGATTTTTCGGGTATTTTGGATACTTTTGGTTTGAAAGTGTATTGGTTTTATTGAAATGAGTATTCATGTTTTTGTGTTTTGTCTCGGCTTTTGGGTTCTTCGGGTTTTTTCGGGTATTGTGGATACTTTTGGATAGTTTCGGATCCGGATCCGAATATATCCGAAAAATTTCGGATCTTAAAAAAAATACCCGATCCGATCCGAACCCGATCCGAAATTTTAAAATACCCGATCGGTACCTAAATCCCTAAATTCAAAATACCTAAAACCCGAAATACCCGACCCGAACCCGATCCGAGGATCCGAACGCCCACCATAATTCTACTATTGACATGATAATATTGAGTGCGTGGGATATCTTATTATATAAAACCGAATCTCTCAACGTGAGCGTGACACGTAAGATATTTTTCACTCACGGGATCGTGACATTTGTCACGGTTAATTTAGATCGCGACATGTGCAATTTAGTTAATAAAGTAAAAAATGAATTAAAGTAAATATTAAAAAAGTTTAAACTAAAAAAGGCAATCTTAAAAAAGAAAAAGCAAGAATGAATAAGTACAACTTATAATAAAGAAAAGTGACAAAAGAAAACTTATAAAAAAAGTTAAACTAAAAAAGGCAATTTAAAAAAAAAAAAAAAAAGAATAAGTAAGGAAAACTTATAATAAAAGAAAGTGAAGAAAGTAAACTTAAAATTTTATAATCTACAACCACGACCAAACTTAAAAAATGAATATTATAAATATACTCTAAACTTAAAAAGAAAATTATTAATATGACCAAAATTAAAAGTTTATAATCTTTTCCATTATGATTAAGATCGCGACATGTGTCAAAATAATAATATAAACTTCTTATTGTTAGTTATTTATTTTTTAAAAAGAAAAAATAACAAAAAAGGAAAACAAATTGTGTTTTATATTATGGAAACTAATAACATTGAAAAAATAAAGTAAGAGAAAAGATAAAAACTACCAAATAAAAAAAACAAAAAGGAAAAATAATTATTTTCCTATTGTTAGTTATTTATTTTTTAAAAAGAAAAAATAACAAAAAAGAAAAACAAATTGTGTTTTATATTATGGAAACTAATAACATTGAAAAAATAAAGTAAGAGAAATGATAAAAACTACCAAATAAAAAAACAAAAAGGAAAATTTTAACTACCAAATAATTAAATTTTAATTATATTCTAACACATAATATTAACATTATTAGAAGTAAAATTTAAAATCGATTCCTAATCCTAAAAAGCAAAGGGAAAAAATAGTAGTTATGTTTATATTAAGAAAAATTAAACAAAAATTATAAATAAAAGCCAAAGTTAAAAAAAACCATATTTTAGTTTAGAATAAAAAAATTAAACAATAGATTACAATCCTAAAAGAAAAAGAATTAAAGCCAAAGTTTATATAAAAAAATGAAAAACCATATTTCAGTTTAGAAAGGAAATTAAACAATAGGTTACCATCCTAAAAAGCTAAAGTTTTTGTAAAGGAAAAACAATTAGTATTTCTATGTAGATTAATAAAATTAAAAAATGGAATACAATCTTAAAAATAAAAAGATTTCTCATTCCCCACCTCTATATAACCAAATTGATAGCTTCTCAATTTCACAACAAAAAAAAAATTTCATAACATTTTTCGTCCATAAACTGCATGTAATCTTTTGTCTAATAGAAGATATGATTACGTAAAGAGAAATTTCATGTTACGTAAAGAGAAAAGCCTGATCGCGCCATGTGTTAAGTCAATCGATCATATTCTGACATGTGTAAAAGAAATTTCCAAAAAAAAATTCAATTAGTTTTTGACACATAATATTAACAATAGAAAAATAAATTTATAATCTATTCATAATCCTAAATTTATAACACATAGAGCCTGACCATGCTCTTGTAGCCCTGAGAGTACTTAACAACAATCCTGGTAAATATTGCTGAAAGCTAATTTTCCATCAAGTTTTGGAGTACTTTCTTAGAGCGGCTTTCTTTTGATGATGCGTACCCATCATGGAGTTGAACATAAGATGAGACAAATATCATTATGGCAGATAATAAATCCATGTAACATATGATATCGGATTCAGAAAAATCCAAGAATCACAATCTCATAATACGGTCATCGGTTTGGCTTTTTTGCAGAGACATTTGGTCCACAACACCGTCCCGTTATATAGAATTTGCCGTTGATAACGTCCAAAAGCTGAAGATACATAAAGCTAATCAACAGTTTCAGCAACGCAATAGACACAATGAATCTGGGGAGCAGCGGGCAAACGGCGAAGGGCAGACAGAGGACATTCATCCTGACAATGATTCAAAACGAAGAACGAGGGATGGGGATAACACTGATCCAGTGGAAGAGAATGCAAGCGGGTTTAAGAAGAGGAAACCTATGCGCCCACGTGAACAGAGGAAAGAAGAAGCAAAATCAGAGAAGAGTCTCTCAGTGAAAGAAGATGCAGGGAAGAATAGAAATAAGAGGCCTACGCACACAAGAAAATACTAAAGAAGCACCCTCAAATCAGAAAGGCCAATGGATGAAACAGCAAGAGGCAACTGAGAAACCAAACGCGAAGAAGATTTCCAAAGATGTACCGAGAAAGAGAAAGTTTAACGAGGTTAGAGGTGGAGAGAGTTTAAATGGGCAAAGGAAGAGAAAGAATAGAAGAAGAAGCAAGGTGGGCCGCTCGAGGTTCTGGACAAACTTGATATGCTGATTGAGCAATACAGGTCTAAATTCTCGCAGAGCTCAGCCAAAACCGGCCCACAAAAACAGAGCTCTGGACAAGTCAGGAGATAGTTTCCAGTCCTAAGACTTGAAATCATCAAATGTCAGTTTTCTTATGCAATTTTGATCTGGAGATGGCTTCAAAATGTTGCAAATTAATGTTCAAGTTTCATTGTACTGTTTTTTATTCTGTCTGGAAAAATCTCCATAATCTTATTTCTTGTTGCAAACATGTCGCTTTTGTTTTGTATCAGTATCACGTGAAACTGGGAACTAGACCGAATCCGAACCTTCACACATCAAGATTTATTTTGAACCGATTTACTAAAACCGGACCGGTTCAGGTCAACAAAAATAGCATGTGAAATATTAGCCTATAACGGTTAATCACATAATTCTCGAAGAAACGAAGACTCAACAATGGTGTGTGTGCCAACTAACATTCTCGCGGGAAAATTAGATAATTCTGGGCTTCAATCTTAGCCTTAGTACATTCTCGAAAGATCCTCAAACTTATAGGCCTAAAAATGGCCCAATATTGTGATAAATCGGGTCATGTCAGAATCGGAAAACGAAATTAGGGTTTACAATCTAAAGTTGGTGTTCTGAGAATCGGTTTTGGCATTTGCTGGCTCTGTCATGTGGTGAAACTAATCACCGAACACTTTCGGAATCGACCTCCGACTAGAATCGAATCGAGAGATTGAAGCCCAGTTTTTGCTTCCTCAATATGCTTTGAACAAAAGCTTCCTCCATATCTAATCTATTAAAGCTTAGACATTTTTTTGTCTCTACATCTAAACACTTCTGATTTTTTTTAAAAATCTGTTTGGAAACCATTTTAACATTATACCAATTTGGTTTTACAAATTTAAATATATATTATATAAACTCAGAAATTAATAATTGTTTCTAACCTATGCTATTATAATAATCAATCCATCCCTTATTGTTTATAATCTATACTATTACAATGGTTTTATATTGACAAGAAGAAATAATGAAATTGTAACGACAAAAAAACTTCTTGGTGAGAGAAAACTCGATGGAGTATTCAAAGATAATTTTATAAAGTCCTATTCGTATCAGATAAGGAGACGACGTCAAGAACTTTCCTTACTTCAGAGCCTTAGTTACAGAAATCTTAAGGATCGAACCAGTGATCCTTATTCCTGGGATTCTCCATCATATTGATACTCGAATATCAAAGAGAAAGACAATGATTACTTATCATCTACTAGCAAAAGAAGCAAATTATACTGAAATTTTACATGTTATAGATAGTCAATTGTGAAAACAGTAAAAATAATAATTGTAGAAGACGACCAACAATCACAAGTAAACCAAAAGAAATTAACCAGATGAAACTAATTTGGACCAACTACAATTTACGGTTAACCATACCAAATAGATTGCTCGCTTAGTCAATGAATCACTTTTGGTCTATCTACGGTTAACCATACAACTTACGTTTGACCATACCAAATCTATTTAAAAATATTGAAATTTCAGAATATTCCTTACAATTAGATAAGATCTACCTTAAACAATCTAGATTTTAGTTGAGATTTTATGCCATTGAATATAATCCTAGATTTGCGGAAAATCTAGACTCATCATATCGTAAATATAACTTCCATGATCTTTATCACTATAAACAAATCTAAACTAAAATCTATATAAATAAGAGATCACATACAATATCCTTCACCACTAAAGGATGGGTCAGATATCTTTATCGTTCTATGTCGTTCAACTACTGGAGGAAGACCATTTAGAATCGTAGGAACAAGAAAGGGTGCTTTGAAAGATTTTTTGAAGTTGGACTCTTCTTTGGAGTCCTTCACTAGGCATGCACCCACCATTTCCTTGAAGACCTGTTAAGGCAAAACAACTCTTATGGTGAAAAGAAAACACAAGAAGGTAGAGGATACAAAAACACAAGAAGCTTCAGATCCACAAAGCTAATACCTGGATTTTCCGCCAGCCACAAACTGTAAATTCAATCTCATAACTTAGCTTTGGATCGTAACATCAACAACATAAACTTAGGTTGATACATGGCGAAATGGGCTTGTATCTGAGGCTAAGCGATGGTTTTGCTCCATTGGAAAAGACGCCGGTTTAGACTCAAGAAGACCCGCTTCAGCAATAATTTCAAGCGCATACTTTCTTTGTGACAAAAAAATTCCCTCATCATTACGAGCAACTTCTAAACCGAGAAAATATTTCAATTTACCAAGGTCCTTCATCTTGAAACAATGTTCCAAATACTCTTTGAATTTAGACAATGCATCTGAGTTATTCCCGCAAATGAGCAAATCATCAACATAGATGAGTACCCTGATCTCACCACCATCACGAGAGTAAGTAAAAAGAGAATAATCAGAATAAAAGATTGAGTATAACCGACCTCCTTCAAAGTTGTAGTAAGTTTGACAAACCAGCAACGCGATGCTTGTTTAAGCCCATAGAGGGACTTCCTCAAACGACACACTTTCTTTGGATCTGCATGACGAAAACCCAACGGGAGCTTCATATAAACTTCTTCTTCAAGATCACCGTGCAGAAAAGCGTTGTGTACATCCATCTGATGCACTTCCCACTTATTAGCAGACACGAGCTTGAGAATACCACGAACTGTAGTCATCTTAGCCACATGAGCAAAAGTCTCAGTGAAATCTTCCCCTTCAATCTGATGGTTACCAAGCACGACTAAATGAGCCTTGTAACGCTCAATTGATCCATCAGCGTGATACTTAATTTTGAAAACCCATTGATTTCCAAGAGCCTCTTTTCCATCATGTAAATCAACAACATCCCATGTCCTAGCAACTTCACAAGCACCAACTTCATTTCTCATTGCATCGCACCACACTTTATCCTGCATAGCCTCTTTGTAACTCTTTGATCCAACACCAGCAATAATCACAACCAGAAAAGCTTGATGGCCAGATGAAAACAAAGCGTCAGAGATAAAGTTTTCTAAGAGATATGGCGTATTACCTGGAACCGTAGTCGGAGGCACTGAGTCAGAATCGGGAAGAACGGGATGTGTATTATCAATGCAGCTGACATTGTAGAGCATAAAATCATTAAGCTTCTTAGGTAGTGTCTTTGAACGTTGTCCACGACCCAAAGGAGGAGCAACAGATTCTGTAACTTCAACATTTTCTAAGGATGACACAGGTTGTATTCCGTCCACGACAGGCTCCGGTAAATCATTTGGAGCAGGAGTAACAACGATGTCAACTTCAGACGTCGTATCTGGCGAAGGAGGATGCTCCACAGCACTCCCCCTATCCTCTGACCCCGGAGTAAAACTCCAATCCTCATCAACATAGAATGACTCAGACACATTTCGTGTGTCAACCGGAATTGGTTCAATAGGCAAATATGCAAAAGGAAAAATATCCTCTTGAAAAACCACATCCCTAGAGATTATAAACTCCCCTGTTTCAATATCATATACACGCCATCCCTTTTTACCGAAATGATATCCAACAAAAATGCAGTGTCGACTACGAGCCACAAATTTATCTTTGTCGCGAGGTCAAAGATGAGTATAACAAGATGATCGGAAAACCCGCAGCTGATCATAGCTTGGTTTTTCTCCAAACATAAGCTCATAAGGAGACTGTCCGTTATGAATCGATGTGGGAGTTCGATTGATAACATGAGCTGCCGTTAATACTGCTTCGCCCCAAAATCTAACTGGTAAACTTGCTTGAAACAACAAGGAGCGAGCCACGTTCAATATGTGGCGATGTTTTCTTTCCACACGGCCATTTTGTTGCGGTGTAGACACACAAGAAGTATGATACACAATCCCTTGTTGTTTAAAAAACGATGACAAGCAAGTAAACTCAGTTCCGTTGTCGCTTCTAATTGTTTTAACAGCCTTTCCAAACTGTTTTTCGGAGTAAGCGCATAAATTTTGTAAGACCTGATGAACCTCAGACTTTGCAAGGAGAAGGTGAATCCAAACAGAACGTGAATAATCGTCCACGATAGTTAAAAAATACGATGCACCGCAAGTAGAAGCAACTCGGTATGGCCCCCAAACATCAACATGAATCAATTCAAAACATTCCTTTGTTTTATTCAAACTATCAGAAAACATTGCTCTTGTTTGCTTAGCCCGAAAACAGACGTCACATGGACTCGAGCTAGAAGAATTTAAAACACCAAAAAAGGTAAAGCCGAAAGCGTTGAAAAAGCAGAATGTCCCAACCGCCGATGCCACAAAGCTTGATCAATAACTGCATCCACTTTGTTGACCCGTACTGTTGCCACATCCGTTAGATAATACACACCATCCCGTTCTTCACCGGCTCCAATCAGAGTCTTCGAGGAACGGTCCTGTAAAATACACAACGTGTCAGTAAACATCGTCGCAAAGCAATGCTTCATTTGTTTGAGAAGCTTAGATACCGAGATCTAAGAACAATTGATATCCGGACCATAAAGCACATTGTAAAGAGAAATCTCATCGGTAAGAGTTAAAACGCCCATACAAACCAACATCGTTTTACTTCCATCAACCACTTAAAAGGTATATCTTTTCCACATACGTTACACGCTTGTTTTCCTTTAACTTTACAACTACCTAAGGTCCCTAAAGCTGGATAATCAGGGATACTCAACAACAACAAAGCTCTAAGTGTGAAGTTCTCCTTCATGAATGAGTCGTACGCATCAAGACCTTCATTCCACAAATCCTGTAAATTTGTCAACTAATGGTGCTAGATATAATTAAGGGACGTATATAATTCTGGGCTTCAGTTTTGATTCTCGAAAGATCCTCAAACTTAAAGACCCAAAAAGGGCCCAATATTGTGATAAATCGTTAACGAAATTAGGGTTTACAATCAAAACCCCAAAACAATTATTTTCCTCCCAAATTCGGTGTTTGTGATTTTGATGCTAAGCTCGTAAGGCTATGATCGATCTATGAGTCACTGATCGATGAGTGACTTTCTCGATCTTCTCGAATCGAAACAGTGAGAAAATTTTGTTGTTCTGAGAATCGATTTTTGGCATTTGCTGGTTCTGTCATGTATTCTCTGATATTCCATGGAAGAAGGTTGGTGGAGTTGCAGAAATGGCGTAAATTGATTGTTTCAGTGAAGATTGTGCAAAATGCTTCTTCTTTTTTCAATTCCTTCTCCTCTGCTAGTGCTGCGAATGTGATCCCTCAAGATGGTCGAAATGGGAAGATTTTCGGTGTCTCTTACCTCGTTGATTCATTGGGCTTAACTAGGAAACTTGCAGAATCAATCTCAAGGAAAGTCGGATCCGAAGGCAAGAGCAATCCTGATTCTGTAATTATTCTTCTAAGAAGTCATGGATTCACAGATTCTCAAATCTCCAGCATCATTACGGATTATTATCCACTATTGCTTATAGCAGATGCTGAGAAAACCCTTGGTCCCAAGCTTAAGTTTCTGCAGTCCAGAGGAGCTTCAATCTCTGAGCTCACTCAGATTGTTTCAAAAGTTCCTAAAATCTTGGGAATGAAAGGAAACAAAACTATCAGCGTATACTATGATTTCGTCAAAGAGGTTATAGAAGCGGATAAGAGTTCCAAGTTCGAATGTTTATCTCATTCTTTGCCAGAGGGTAGTAAGCAGGAGAATATCATCAGAAATGTTTTGGTTTTGAGAGAACTTGGTGTGCCTCAGAAGCTGTTGCTCCCCTTGCTCATCAATTGCTCACATGTCCGTGGTGGAAAGGAAAAATTTGAAGAATCCCTCAAGAAGGTCGTTGAGATGGGTTTTGATCCGACAACCTCAAGGTTTCTCCAAGCTCTGCGCATTGTTCATGGATTTAAGGTAGAAACAATAGAAGAGAAGGTCAATGTGTATAAAAGTTTAGGCTTTGCTGTGGGCGATGTATGGGCAATGTTCAAGAAGTGGCCAAACTCTCTGATACACTCAGAGAAGAAGATAACTCAGAAGTTTGAAACCCTGAAGAAGTGTGGACTACTCGAAGACGAGGTCTGCTCAGTGTTCAAGAAGTTTCCGCAATGCATTGGTGTTTCAGAGAAGAAGATAGCCAACTCCACTGAAACATTTCTAGGCCTAGGATTCAGCAGATGTGAGTTTGTGATGATGGTCAAGCGCGTTCCTTCGAGCCTTAATTTATCTGCAGTCACGGTGAAGAAGAAGACTGAGTTTCTGGTGAAGAAGATGAATTGGCCACTAAAGGCCTTGGTTTCAACCCCTCAGGTACTTGGATTAAGCATGGAGAAGAGGATTGTACCAAGGTGTAACGTAATCAATGCTCTCTTGTCCAAAGGATTGCTTGGATGTGAACTCCCTCCAATGTCGTCTGTTTTGATATGTACCGATCAAACGTTTTTAAACAGGTACGTGAGGAAGCACAATGACGAGGAGCTTGTGCCTGAGTTGATGGCTATATTAACTGGAGAGACGTAAAAAAAAGCAGATAAAGCTTCTGAACGAAGTAGAGGGTTTCGTAGTCTATAGTCTTTGACTTTCTAGTTTTCGCTTAAACCCGAATCTGAAATATCTAATAAACCAACAGTATGTTTTACGAAATTTATTGAAGGAGACAACACAAAAACATACTTATAGTGTGAAAGCTTTATTGTCCGCTTAGTCAGGTCTTTTTGTTGCTAAGTGAACAGTGATTTTGAGCATTTTGGACGATTTTACTCTTTTGATCTAACTGCTAAGAGACGGGTGATTTGTTTTTTTTTTTTTTTTTTGATAGAGAGTATAATATTCAAAGCGGCAATTTACAAGTTTAAAATTACAACATAAGAACGACGCGAATTGAAATTACAAGAATGAAATTAAGCTAGAACTGCTAAAAGATACTAAAAGAATCAAAACGAAGCTCCAATTTTCACGAACAAACCACTAAGAAAAGAGAGCAACCTTTTTTTTTTTCTCCAATCATGTCATGCTATTTTTTTTTTATGTAGACATTTATTTTTTTCGAATGGATNGTCTTTAAAAATAACATGTTACATTTTCACTCACATTTTTACTGATTCCCTTTTCACTAACAGTTTGAACCGGACAGAAGGAGAAATCGAAGCCTCAACAACGAATTGATATAATCTCTTAAATGTAATTTCAGTTATTTCAAAAAAACATAAACATTCATTGTACAAAAGTTTTTTTTGGTTTGAATACAATTTTACATTCAATTCAACCAAAAAAAATGTCATTTACATAAATAATTCTTAATCCCTTCACTCTTAGATATATTCATCAAAAGACATGCAACATATCACTACGAAATATAAAACAATTTGATGCACAAATTACGCATCGAGCGGGAGATCACCTAATTTCTAATCGATAAAAGAGGCAGATGCCAAGGAAGAATAATACAATGGAAAGAGTAGCATAAGTGTAATTAAGGAACCTAGATATTTCTGGGCTTTACTCTTGCTGTTAACAACGATCTTCAAACTTCAAACTTATAGGCCCATATCAGGCCCACTATTGTGATATTCGGGTCATGTCAAAACCGCAAAAGAAATTAGGGTTTATCATCTAATCCCCCAAAAATGAAATTTAGTTTTTTTCTGTTTCCTCCCCAAATTTTGTTCTTTGCGATTTTGGGGGATTTGATGCTAAACTCATAATCTATGAGCCGCTGATCGATGAGCAATGTTCTGGGCGATTGCTTCTGGTCCTTGATTCTCTTCTGCTCCTTTCTGTAATCGCATTGCATTGTCATAACATAATAATGTATTCTCTGATTCTCTGTGGAAGAAGAAGTTGTATCATCGAGTTGCAGAAATGGCGTAACTTTAAAACTCTAGTGAACCTTTTGCGAAATTTCAATTTCTTCTCCTCTGCTAGTGCTGCAAATGTGAGACCTAGAGATGGTCGAAAAGGGCAGACTTTCACAGTCTCTTACCTCGTTGATTCATTGGGTTTAACTACGAAACTCGCAGAGTCGATCTCGAGTAAAATCAGCTTTGAGGACAAGGGCAATCCAGATTCTGTTCTGAATCTCTTTCGGAGTCATGGATTCACAGATTCTCAGATCTCCACCATCATTACGGATAATCCACGGTTGCTTATAGCAGATGCTGAGAAATCTCTTGGTCCGAAGCTTCAAGTTCTGCAGTCCAGAGGAGCTTCAACCTCTGAGTTTACTGAGATTGTTTCAGCTTTTCCTAAAATCTTGGGAAGGAGAGAGGGAAAATCTATCAGCTTATACTATGATTTCGTCAAAGACGTTTTACAGGACAAGGAAGGAGCGGATACTATTGATATGAACAGAAATGTATTGGCTTTGAGGAAATCAGGCGTGCCTCAGGAGTTATTATCCCTCTTGCTTAACTCCTTTTATGGCCTTCCTGTTTATGGCAAAGACAAATTTGAAGAATCCCTCAAGAAGGTCGTTGAGATGGGTTTTGATCCCACCACCCCAAAGTTCGTCAAAGCTCTGCGCACTGTTTACGCAATGAAGAACGAAACGATAGAAGAAAAAGTCAGTGTCTACAAAAGGTTAGGCCTGGCTGAGGGAGATGTATGGGCGATGTTCAAGAAGTGGCCAATCTCTATGACACACTCGGAGAAGAAGATAACTCTGAAGTTTGAGACCCTGAAGGAGTGTGGACTACTCGAAGACGAGATCTGCTCAGTGTTCAAGAAGTTTCCGCAATTCATTGGTACTTCAGAGCAGAAGATCGAAAACTCCATTGAAACATTCTTAGGCCTAGGAGTCAGCAAGGACGAGCTCACGACAATGATTAAGCGACATCCTGCGTGCATTAAATATTCTGCAGAGTCGGTGAAGAAGAAGACCGATTTTCTGGTGAAGGAGATGAATTGGCCACTAAAAGCTGTGGCTTTGTTTCCTCAGGTAATTTCATACAGCATGGAGAAGAGGATTGTACCAAGGTGTGACGTAATCAAAGCTCTTTTGTCCAAAGGATTGCTCAGTGAACTTCCTCGAATGTTGTCTGTCTTAATATGTAAGGATCAGATGTTCTTAAATAAGTATGTGAGGAAGCACGATGACAAGGGGCTTGTGGCTGAGTTGATGGCTATATTCACTGGAAACAAGAGGAAAACAAATAAAGCTTGTGAATGAAATTGTATATGTTGCTTGTGGCTGAGTTGATGCCTTTACTCATGTTTCTCCTAACTCTGTTTCAAGTTTTATTCTTTGCGACAGATTCTGAAAAGAGACTATGTACAATATCATCTAATAATGAAAGATGGAAAGAAAGACTAATTCGATTTAATTAGTTTGATTTTCCTAATTTGTGAACTGTTTCATATTTTACCTTGGAAATTTTTGAAAATTTATCTAACCCAATGATGTATTTTTCTCAAACTTATCAGTAGATAGCATGTCAAACACTATTTTAATTAGTTTTAGTAACTACTATATTTATGAAAAATGCTACATGCTTCCCCCGGTCTTAGATCTTAATCATTTTTGTGACCGTTTCACTCATTACAAATCAAATTATGTAAACAATATTATATGTTTTGTCATATGCCACAAAACTCCCATTTTCCTAATGCTACGCATGGCATTCGGGTACTCGGTTCTGATCGGGTATTTCGGTATCGAATAGTTTGGTTATAGATTGTTAGTAACCATTTAGGAACCGAGAAAAAATCGGTTTGGATCGGTTTGGGTACCTCCGGGTTCGGTTCGGTATGGATATTTGATGTTGGAACCGGTTTAGAACCGGAAAAAATTTGATTTCGGTTTGGATTGGTTATGTTTTTACCCGAACTACCCAAAACTACTCAAAAAATACATGATATTCAGGTGGATGTCACAAAATTAGGGTTTACCATCTAAACCTTCTTTTTTTTTTTTCCCCAAACCTGTAAATCGAAACAGATGGTTCTGAGAGTTTAAGATTTTGAGATTCTACGCTGTGGCATTTGCTGGTTCTGTCTTGTATTCTCTGATACTACATGGAAGAACGTTGGTCGAGTTGCAGAAATGTCGTAATTTGAAATTTTCAGCGAACCTTTTGCAAAATGCGTCTACTTTTTCCAACTTGTTCTCCTCTGCGTATGCTACTGATGTGAGCTCTCAAGATACTCGTAAAGGGCAGAAATTTACAGTCTCTTATCTCGTTGATTCATTAGGTTTAGCCACGAAACTCGCAGAATCGATCTCAAGGAAAATCAGCTTTGAGGATAAGGGTAATCCTTCTTGCTGTGTTTAGCTTATTGAAACTCTCAGTAATCGACAAATGTTTTACTGAATTATATCTCCTCTTATTCAATGAAAGATGTGGCCTTTAAATAGCCTTTAACGTACAACGATTCTACCGAGTCTTATGCTACTGAAAAAAGATAAACAAACTGAAACAGAACTAGTCTTTCTCCTACAAAACAGGAGGACTTATTCAACAAACGAATCAAATCAAATTGCAGGTAATTGCAGGTCCGACTTTATTGGTCTTTATTCTTCAATCCTGAATCTCTTTAGAAGTCATGGGTTCACAGATTCTCAGATCTCCACCATCATTACGGATTATCCACTATTGCTTATTTCAGATGCTGAGAAGTCTCTTGCTCCGAAGCTTCAACCTCTGAGCTTGATTCTTTCAAAAGTTCCCAAAATCTTGGGAAAAGACAGATCTATCAGCGTATACTATGATTTCGTCAAAGAGATTATAGAAGCGGATAAGAGTGTCAAGTACGAGAAGTTATGTCATTCTCCTTTGCGACAGGGTAGTAAGCAGGAGAATAAAATCAGAAATGTATCGGCTTTGAGAGATTTGGGCATGCCTCAGCAATTGTTGTTCCCTTTGCTCATCTCAAATTGCGCACATGTCTGTGGAAAAGAAAAATTTGAAGAGTCTCTCAAGAAGGTGGTTGAGATGGGTTTTGATCCCACCACCCCAAAGTTTCTCGAAGCCCTGCGCATTGTTCAGGGATTGAAGGAAGAAACAATTGAAGAGAAAGTCAATGTGTATAAAAGTTTAGGCTTTGCTGTGGGCGATATATGGGCGATATTCAAGAAGTTTCCGATTTTTCTGACACTCTCGGAGAAGAAGATAACTCAGAATTTTGAAACCATGAAGAGGTGTGGGCTACTGGAAGACGAGGTGCGCTTAGTGGTAAAGAAGTTTCCGCAATGCATTGGTGTTTCAGAGCAGAATATATTGAACTCCATTGAAGTATTTCTTGGCCTAGGATTCACCAGAGATGACATTGCGATGATGGTCAAGCGCGTTCCTGCGTGCATTGGATATTCTGTAGAGACTGTGAAGAAGAAGACTGAGTTTGTGGTGAAGCAGATGAATTGGCCACTAAAGGCCGTGGCTTCGTACCCACATGTCCTTGGATACAGCCTGGAGAAGAGGATTGTACCAAGGTGTAACGTAATCAAAGCTCTCATGTCCAAAGGATTGATCGGAAGTGAAGTCTTTTCAATATCGCATGTTTTGGTATGTACAGATCAGGTGTTCTTAGAAAGGTATGTGAGGAAGCACGATGACGAGGAGCTTATGGCTGAATTGATGGCTATTTTCACTTGTTGATTGTTGATGGCTATTGTTTCTCCTGTCGAATTGAAGCATGGCAACTTAGTGCCTGAGCTGATGTTTATTTTCACTGGAAAGAAGAGAAACCAAGATAAAGCTTCTGAATTAAGTACTTGTAGCTCTCCATCTACGGTTGTGGTTGATGGCTACTCTTGTTTCCCCTAAAACTCTGTTTCAAGTTTCATTCCTTTGGTGACGATCCAAACAACAACAACAAAAAGTCAAAGTTTTCGCTTAAACCTTGAATTTCAGATATTAGTTCTAAGCGATGATCCTAGGAGCAAATGATGTGTTATGAATATGATTCTATATGATTAGTTACCAGTTACCCTTGATTTCTCTATGTTGAAAACTGATGTGATTCTTCCTTTTTTCACTTGTGTGTTTCTGAAATATCTGGTTACTTGTAATGAGTAATATATGAGTTTTGGTTGTATCATGTAGTTATTTGGCTGTGGAAAATCAGCTGAATGTTAGTGAAACAATCAATTCATATGGATCGTATGCATTTGGATCTCCTAAAGGTTGTAATTTTGATCTCATTGAATTGATCCTATTCATGTGAATTGTTGGATTCTCTGTCATAAGTTTTTGGATCATATTTCATGATCAAACAGATCGTATATAATAATTTATAATATCTTATTCCAAGAGGATTCATTATAGCTTAACCATTTAAAATACTTTAGAATATTAATCAAACAAACAAAAAAAAAACAGAGTGATGCAAAGCAAGAGTCAAATAGACTCATACAACAAAAACAAGACCCAACGTACTTATAAGTAGCAAGTATTGCTTGCTAACTTCTTCTTCTTCAATTTACTCATCGGCCTTCACCACTGAAACTTCCTCTGCAGCTGCGGCGGCTACTTCAGTGGGTTTCTCCTCTTCTGCTTCTGGCTTCTTCTCCTCCTCAACAACCGCCGGAGTTTCCTCTGTCTTCTTTTCTTCTTCTTCTTCCTCTTTCTTAGGCTCTACAACCTCCTCTGTTTTGCTCTCCTCCTCCACAACCGCCGGAGTTTCCACTGGAGCTTCTCCCTCTTTCTTGATCTCCTCGGTCTCTGTTTTGTTATCCTCTGTTTCTTCAATTGGTTTCTCTGTTTCTTCCGCGACCACCTCTTTAGTCGTTACTTCAACGGGAGCTTCAGCTTCTGTTACCGGAGCTGGAGCAGACTCGGCGGCGACGACGGCAGCGGCGGTTTTCTCCGGCTCCACTGTCTTTGGCGGTGGCATCTCGACGTTCTCAGCTGCTGCTGCTGGAGTCACTTGTTCAACCTGCAAATCCATTGTCACATAGATCAATTCAAAACTGCGTGACGTTTTTGTTTGGTATAAACGGCAAGTAGTCTGTTGTTTTTCGTTTTTTCTTTTGCTTACAATTACAGGATAAATGATATTTTGTAACTATATAGATCATTATTATATACATGAATTAAGACAAGAGAAAACATATAATCGGATGTTTGATTTATCATGCTTTTATATAGAGAATCCGATCGGTAATCAAACTTTAGACTAACGAAAAAAAGGGATTATAAATTTTGAAAAGAAAAAAAACAATATATATGCATACCTCGACGGTGGCCATTTGATTGTGTGTAAAAGAGGAAAAGATCAAATAAGAGAAGAGAAAGTGTGTGTTTGTGTGTGTGATGCTTTGATGTGTGAAGAGTGATGGTCGAGGAGATGGCTAATTTATAGGAGAAACAAATATTTTGAAGGCATTCCAAACTCGGGACAGGCGGTGTGGTGGCCAATATGGATCTCATAGATCTTATGGTCCGTTGACAATTTAGCAAAGTTGTGAGCTCATAGTGTCCGTTGAACCGTTGAATTCTAGGAGAAGTCCACTTTGTAGTACTTCGGTGCGTTCTTATCAAGGCTAACCGGATCAGCCGATAGGGCTTATTAAAAAAAAAAAAATACTCCTTTATCAAAAAAAAAAAACAGTACTTTCTAATCATTTTAATTTTAGAATATCTGTATAAAAAATATTTCCTAAAACAAAATCAGCATGAGCATATTTCATATTCTCTTGCAACCATAATTGATGGGATGAAAAGAAGCTTTTGTTGTGTATATATATTTGTTTGAGAAAAAAATATAATGTACAGTTTGTGTTTAATTATCATATACTCGATCACGTGGTTTAGTTCATTCCCACGTAGATTCTTTGATTCTGAGCTGAAGAGTCTATGAAACCATTTTTTTTTTTAATCATCATAATAATATACGGTGTTTTTGCTGCCAAAAAAAAAAAATATCATATATAGAATATTGTACACCGCTTGCAATTTATAAAAAGGATAGATAGTTCGACCAAAAAAAAGTATAGATGCTCGTAACGCTAGATGTCGGGTTAGATACTGATCATTCATATATATACATATATATATATATATATATGTATCATGAAACAATACAATGACATAAAGACGGAAAATATATATAGTCACTCGGTTAGACGACCAGTCCAATGATAACACTGTTGAACAAAGTTTATAAACAGATTTTGATTATTGGTCAAAAGGTTTTCAAAACGATTGTAAGATAATTTCAAGGCAGCCCAAACAAACAAAGGAATCTGAAGGTCCTAACGACGAATGGCATTATCTGAGCGTTACAAAATGTGCAGATTTTTTCTTAACATTGCTCTTGAACGAGCTCTAGAAGTTACCGGTGACAAAAAAAACAAAACAAAAAAATTAATAAGACCATCGAGGGTTTTTAAGAGGGGTTCTTAAGATTAAAATAATGAAATAAAATAAAAAGTATGTGAGAGAAATTTATAGAGGTTCTTATTTAAGAGATTTTAGAACCGGTTCTTAAGGAAATGAAGCATCTTCATTGGTCAAAAAATAATAATTTTCCATTTACATTAAAAAAATAAAAAAAAATTAATTTTTAGATACCTTAAAAGGTTCTAAACCATTGAGGATGCTCTAAAACCCATAACATCAAATTTAACAGAGACGGATACATGCCTAAGGCGATATAATACATCGCATGCAGTAGACTGATCATGCATGCCTAAAACGATATAAAACCGTTGAGCATGCTAGTCGAATCGTGCTGGTCTGACCTGACGATTTGATCATTTACCTAAGTTTAGATATTCATGTTGAAATCATGTATTTACTCACGTTAAGAGATTTAAGTTTGAAATACCAAACTGGTACATATGTTCTTCTTAAGTCTATCAAAACTTTTAAGCCCGATAACGTCATAACAACACCGTCTTTAAACAGTCCAATCAAATGTTATCAGTTCTCTTGAAGTTCAGTCAAATCATTTCATCCATTCTTCCTACTAAAATCATACCAAACCTCGGATTTTATATGCCTAGATCTAATGTTTTACAACTTATAACTTTTATTTTTTCTGAAGGAAACTTTTTCTTTTTCTTTTTGAAGAGTCGTTCTGAAAGCGTCGTAAAACCCTAACAATACATTCCAACGGGTGTTCAAGAGACAGAATCATCATTTATTTATTTTTTTTCTTATTATTTTTATCATCAACTTTGTCGCTTAGAAAAGTTGATCCTCAAACAAAATTTCGGTGAAAGATGTGGTTGGAAATGTTATTGTTCATAGACAATTAGATCCTCATTTATGAAGTGTTTTCGGATTGTTATATATATAGATCGTTTCAAATTTATAATTTATTTTTTTATAGATGAAATAGAATATGAGAAACGAAAATTCAAATTATTTTTAAAACTTTCCCATAATATAGATGATAAAAGCGTAGTAACAAATAACAAAGCTACGCGATATCAAAAGGGATCCTCATTATAAACTCTAGCAGTTGTATGTTTGCGTTTGCTTAACATTGTACAAAGTAAATTATTCACTGATTCAGATAAGATATCACATGGAATGTAAACGCACAACGGCACAAGTGTCGAATAGTACGTATGTTTTATGTTTATATCCGGTGAATATGATTTGACCTCAATATTCATAAAAAGGGATACATGTAGATATTTGGGACATGCAGTGAAATATACTTGACTTTACAAACTACTATGGTTATTTTCATAATAAGGGAATGTATGGAATCATTTACTGAAATTTGAATTTAGGTTGAAAAGGACATTTTAGTGGATATGCACTTTGAAACTTTTCACATTAAACTTTACATCATTTGTTTTCTGCCATTTCTGTTATACTGACAGTCATTAACAATTCGATTTTCTCACAAATTTCACTTGTAAATAAATATCATAGTTATACAATAAAGATTAAAAAACTTTGGGCAGAAATCATAAATTTTAGCCAATATCTATGTTAAAACTCGTTCCTTCACGCATCGTTTTTCTATTCTAGTTATAGGCGTGTTAAAATACATATGATGAACTTTTACATGTCACAATGATTTTTTTTTTTCATTATGCATGATATTATATCCGATGCATTATTGTACGACTGGAATTTTTTGCATTCTTTATTTTTTAACCGATATAATGGAAAAAGGTTTGTTTATTTAGTCTTCTCGCTTTCTATTTTTTTTGTGAAAAAGATCAAAATCAACCTCTACTGGATTTGATATGTCGAAAAAAACCTGAACTAAAATACGGTATAATTTTCTATCTTTTGGACATAAAAATTCAAATTTCTTACCCAAACTATTGAATTTAACCCAAATCCACAATTGACCGCAAATCCGTTAGTCAAACCGTTAACAGCGCTGACTCAACAGTCTGAGTCAACGTTCACAGTTGCTGAGTCAGCTGCCACGTCAGTAAAAAAACTCAATATTTTTTTTTAATTTTTTTAAGAATGATCATTTTTCTATATATATTTTTGTCTAAATTTTTAATATTCCATTAATCTTGATTACCTAAAAATGATTCTATTTAAATCTCAATTTTATGTTTTAAATTTTCTTTTAATCACACGAGCTAAAAATATATAATTAATTATTCTTTGTGGAACTATATTTTAAAGGAATATAAATTTCATATTTATGGATAGATACAAAAATCAAATCGAACATAACCAATTATATCATTAAAAAAAGTCTTGTTATATTTTTGATGACATATATTGTTAATGTGGTTTCCTCAAGCTGGTTTCCTTGCGCACAAACGTCTTAGCATTTTTCTTTATTTCTGTAATTTTTATCATTCATTCTAATATTTAGGTATATGGTCGGTTCAATTCCAAAATTTATTTCGGTTTGGTTCGAATTCACAAGTTTTAGTTAAGATAATTTAGTGTTTCGGGGTTTTTCGTTCTTTTGGGGAAGCAATCCACCTGCATAAGATTAATGAAATATTACACTAAAATTCCCAATTGGAAATTTTAAAATCCCTAAATCAATATTGTTCATCGCCTCCTCCGTCAAATACATCAAAAAATCGATCAAAGATATGTGTTCTTCATCTTATTCGCCGCTTAATCGCATCTTCTTAGTCTCGAATCCATAAATATGAAATTTATATTCCTTTAAAATATAATTTCGCAAAGAATAATTAATTATATTTTTAGCTCGTGTGATTAAAAAAAATTTACATAAAAATTGAGATTTAAATAAAATAATTTTTAAGTAATTAAGATTAACGGAATATTAAAAATTTAGACAAAAACTATATATAGAAAAATGATATCATTCTATAAAAAAATTTAAAAAAAAAATCAAATGACGACTGACGTGGCAACTGACTCAGAAACTGTTGACGCTTTTGCTGATGTGGCAGCTAACTCAGACTGCTGAGTCAGCGCTGTTAACGGGTTGACTAACAGATTTGCGGTTAATGCTGGATTTGGGTTAAATTCAATAATTTGGATAGGAAATTTGAATTTTTATGTTCGAAATATAAAAAATTACACTATATTTTAATTCTCATATTGAATTTGAATTTAGTAGAAGTTGATTTTGACAATTTTCTACTACTTTTTTACCCACCATTAATATTTGGCGTTCTTACTATTGTTTTCTACTTTTTTTTTTTCTTTTCCTTATCTTTCTTCCTTGTTAATCTACGTGGACTGTTGACGACAAGTATAGGCCGGTGGATGGGACCCAAAAAAGTCAGAATTATGGGCCCCATGTTCTACTGATAATGACGTGGCGACAAGTTACTTCGATTGATTTCATTATCCTGTCTGATCGCTGACACGTGAGTGTATGCCAGGTAGGATTCCACTTGAAAATGGGCCCAAATACCTTCCGCCACGTCAGATCAAATCTTCACCGCGCTTTTGTTTTGTGTTTTTTTTTTGGGCTAAAGACGTTCTTTATATTAATATAAACGAAAAGTTACATAATCTGTATACAAATTTGGAGTTAACCAAGATGGAGGATGAAATCTATTTGAATAGAAAGTGTTATTAGAAGGTCCCTTCCTTGCTAAGTAACGAGCGGATTCATTGATGCACCGTTTACAAATCTGAAATCATAATACTGGAATTTGACTGTCCACGTCAAGGTAACAAGTATAAAAAGATGTCCAAAAAAAAATTAAGAAGTATTTTAATAGTGGAAGCCCTTTGGCATAATTGATCAAGAGTCTACATTATAATATATGAGGTTCGAATCCCAAAGAGTGCAATTTGTTTTATTTATGCCAGATTAATGAAGACAAACTTAAAAGAAATTTTCAGTGTGGTATATGTATAATTTTTTGGCATGGATACTCATAAGGGGGTAGAATTGTCCATTGTAAATCGTCGATGTAACAGTTTTCATAATTTGTAATAGAATAATAAATCAATGTTAAAAAAAGTATTTCAATATATTATTAATAATTAATATTGTTTCTTAGATAATTTTAAATGTTTAATTTAGTCTTAGAATTATATTACATGAATCTTGTTTTTAATTCAATCTATTTGTTATATTACATGAATTTATGTTTTTAGTTTGTTAATGAGAAATTCTCATATTATCCATTAAAAAAAAAATACAACTATAGTTTGTTATTAATTGGATAATGTGCCTATATGCCATTGTTCATCATGTTTTGCAGACAAATTATTGATAGTTTTTAATTTTTTTTTTTTTGGTCAACCTCAATAGTGTTTAATTTTCGATAACATTTATATTATTGAAAAATATTTGATTCATAAAAAATAAGAAAACTATCTAAAAATTGTAACCTTTTGAGAAATTTTTTTTATATTTAAAAAAAAAATTGTAAGTCTTCATAAATTTTTGTGGAAAACTTGAACTAATTAATTACTCATTCTGTTTAACATAGAATGTCGTTTTATATTTTCAATTTATTATTTTAAACAAAAATCCAATTTTAACCTTATTGTTTTAGTGTATTAATTAGAGATAGAAAAATGGTTTAATGTATTAATAAAATGTAATATGGAACATTTAGTAATTTTCTTAATATGTGTGAAATGTGTCAAAATGACATTTTTTGTGAAACAAAAAGAGTATAGTTTTCTGTTGAAATTACCAAAATTTCAGCGATATTTCAGAAACTTTTGTAAATTTATATAACCAAAAACTTAAGCGATTGGTAGTTTTTTCACCTAAATGTGATGAATAGCGTATATATATAACATTTTTGTCAAATGTGTTTTTCAGAAAACTATTTTGTTAACATAAATTTTAAAAATGCTAATTCAGTAAGTTAAGAACTATAGGAAGATATGGGACTACTTTCCGAAAACAAGAAAAAATTGTGAAATCTTAATCATAATAATACTTAAACGCATGATAAATATTTTATAGTTTTTAATAAAGTTATAAAGGACGGAGCATATTGTCTGCGCCATTGGAAATTGGAGTGTCAATTTATCAAACTACTTCTATCGCTATTTTTGAATCTGTAATCAACTTGTTAACTATTTTTTATATCAATAGATGTGTATGGACACGTAATCACCATCTGTAAAGGTATGCCAGCAGAAATTCTGATTAAAGAAAAAGGTTGGACGGCTAAGATGGCCCCATAACTGTGGGTGCCACTATTGTTTTCGAAAATGGTGTAAAAACATCAATAATTCATTAAAGAATCATTAGAGATTCAGAATACTTTAGTAACTAACAAGAAAAAAAGACTTGTATACGATTTATAAGAATGTAGGAATTAAATTTGTAAGCTTGCCATATATCTAAAATAAAACATCCACATTATTTATGTGTAGTCTCAATTGCGAAAATATTCATATAAAAAGTATTAATTGATTGGTGAGAAAATGTAAGAAGTGGTGAATTAATTTATAAAAGAAAACTATTACTGTGGTAGTACTTATTATGTTTATCACAAATTAAATTACTTGTTAATAAACTAAATCGTAAGTATTAGAATATTTTTCTTAATTATATTCAATCCTTTTTTTACATTAGAGCATCTCCGACAAATCTTCAATCCCTCATTTTTTGAAGTTTTTTAGTTTCCAATAAACCTTCAAACCCTCAATTTTTGAAGTTTTAAATAGTAAAACCTTAAATTTGATAGATAACAGTCAATTGGTTGGTTAAAAAAAAAAAAAAAATCCTCGTACGGAAAAAGCTCCTAGACATTCGAACACCTCTGCACCTACTTCACGATCTGCTTTTCCGGCCAAATTTTCAAAATTTTCCCCCTTTTGACTCTCTTCCGCCGCGTCTAAGGAGTCTTTTCAGGCTTTTCTTCGGTGGGTAGCCCATCTGGGTGGAATGGGGATGACTAGTGATGTTAGAACCACAACCCCTTCCGGCCAGTTTTGGCTTCCACAGCAAGTTCTTGTTACTTCCCTCGGTGAAGACGGAGAAGTCTGAAGTCTAAAGCCTCCATGGCTTCCTTTAGTTGGGATTTCTCACCAGCTAAACCCCTCTCACTTTATAGTGAAACCCTTTCAACTCTTTTTCTACTTAGCCCTTTGCTGCCAAACCTCAAGGAAGATGTCTCAAAAGATCTCTTACCAGGATAAAGGCAAGGCCATTGCCACTTTCACGCCATTGCAAAAGGCCAAAAAGCAATCAACAGTTTCTCGCTCATTGAATCGTTGAGGTGGTGGTCTCCTACTTCCAAAAGTTGTTTACAACAAAGGAGAGCAGCATGAATCAAATCGTGGAAGAAGCTATTAAGCCAAAAATTTCAGCCGAGACAAACCTCAGATTGATTGCGGACCCAACGGCGGAGGAAATTAGGCTCGCAATCTTCTCTACACATGCCGATAAGGCTCCAAGACCCGATGGGTTCTCGGCAAGCTTCTTCCACACCAACTGGAACTAGGTAGAACCTGAAATTGTAAAGGAAATCTAGGAGTTTTTCTCCACTGGTGCTCTCCCTCGATCCAGTAACAAAACTTTCATCAGATTGATCCCCAAAGGTCAAGGCCCAAGGAAGATGGCAGATTACAGACTGACTGCTCCTTGCAATGTGTACTTCAAGATTATCTCGAAAGTGCTGACAAGACGTTTACAACCGGTAGCTCTGAACTAGTATCGGAGAATCAGTCTGCCTTCGTTCCCGGCAGAGCAATCGCGAATAATGTGCTTATCACACATGAACTCCTTCATTATCTCAAATCCTCTGAGGTAAAGAAATAATGATCAATGGCTGTAAAGACTGACATGAGCAAGGCTTATGATTGGCTCGAGTGGGACTTTATCAGGTTAGTACTCACTCATTTTGGTTTCCAAACCCGTTGGATAGACTGGATTATGCAGTGTGTGTGTGTACAGTTTCGTATTCCTTCCTGATAAATGAGGGGCCTAAAGGTTTTGTTAAACCAACAAGAGGCATTAGGCAAGGTGATCCCCTATCGCCATACATCTTCATTATGTGTAGTGAGGTGTTATATGGTATGTGTTTGAATGCAAAGGAAAATGGTTCCTTAAAGGGTGTGAGAGTGGCGAGAGGAAATCCAAGAATCAATCATCTACTCTTTGCAGATGACACAATGTTCTTCTGTAACACCAATGAGGAGAACAATTCAGCCTTATCATGCATCCTCAAAAAATATGAAGAAGCTTCGGGGCAGACTATAAACTTGGATAAGTCCTCTATCAGTTTCTCTAAGAAGACTCCCCCTGACATTAGAGAAAGAGTCAAAGCAGAGTTAAGAATTACCAAAGAAGGAGGCGTTGAGAAGTATTTTGGTCTTCCCGAGCATTTTGGCCAAAGGAAGAAAGATCTTTTCACGAGCATAGTTGATAAAATCATACAGAAAGCTGCCAGTTGGTCTTCCAGGTTTCTATCAGGGGCTGGGAAAATGGTTCTACTAAAAAGTGTTCTTGCTTCGATGTCATCATATGTTATGTCTTGTTTTAAACTTCATGGATCTCTCTATAAGAGGATTCAATATGCCCTTACCCGTTTCTAGTGGGATGCAAAGATGGACAAGAGGAAGATGTGTTGGGTGGCCTGGGAACAGCTCTCACAACACAAAAACAAAGGAGGCATGGGCTTCCGCGATATCCCATGCTTTAATGATGCTCTGCTTGCGAAGATAAGTTGGAGAATACTGAATAATCCAAACAGCCTCTTAGCTAGAGTTCTATTTGGTAAGTATTGTCACAACTCGGATTTCTTGGACCGTGTTTGCCCTACCTCAGCATCACATGGTTGGAGAAGCATCTTGGTAGGCAAAGACCTCTTGAAGAAGAACATGGGATGGGCAATTGGAAATGGAAAATCTGTCAATGTGTATAGTGATTTCTGGTTATCAACTTCTTCTCAATTGGCTCCATTTAGTCATTGTTTGGCTAATGAAGCGGATCTTACAGTTGTTGAGCTTCTTGATGAATCAAACAAGAGCTGGGATAAGGTGAAAATCCAGCGTTTCCTTCCCCTTGTAGAACCAGAAATCATGTCTATAAAACCAAGTCTGTGTGGTGGGAATGATAAAAGAATCTGGCTAAAAGAAAAATCTGGTGAAATTCTACAAAGTCTGGATATTTTGCAGCGCAAAACGATAGAAACCTGAAGCAGAGTAGTAGCTCCATCAGCTGGAACTCGGATGTCTGGACTCTTCCTACGGCTCCCAAGATCAAGACCTTCATCTGGCGAGCTGCAAGTGGAGCTCTGCCTGTTGGGGAAAGGCTGGCTAAGAGAATCCATGGGGCTAGCAGGTCTTGCCCCGTTGCGGTAGTCCGGAGACCATAAGCCATTTGCTCTTCCAGTGTGATTTTGCAAGAAAGGTATGGGATTTGGCTCCATTCTCCTCTGAAATTTTGCCTAACCAACACCCCAAGTTTGAGGAGATGTGGAAAGAAGTGAAAAGTACAGGATGCTTGCCTCCTTCGGGGATTGTTAATGCAACCCTTGCACATTGGCTCTGCTGGAATGTTTGGACTGCCTGTGATAATTTGATCTTTAGCGACAAAGAGTTCTCGGAGCTTGAAGTGGTGACTAAAGCAGTGCGAGAAACCAAAAAATGGCAAATGGGACTGATGAGTAAAACCAAGGCACCTCAGCCTTTGGTGTCCACTCCCATTGAAGAACATCCCTCGGAATTTAAGTGTCAAACAGATGCCGCTTGGAGAGAAAACTTGAATACGGCGGGTTTAGGCTGGACAATGTTGAACCTCCGGCATAGAACTCTACGCAGCTTCTCCCAAGTCACTGATTTTGTCAACTCCCCCTTAGTGGCGGAAGGGATGGCGATACGAGCAGCACTTTCTCTTGCTGCCTCGGAAGATATAAAGACTATCTCGGTTGAATCCGACTCCTTACAACTGGTTAGGGCCATCAACTCATGCTCTGGTGTTTCAGAACTCCATGGGATTCTTGAAGATATCACTCTTATCTCTAGAAGATTTGTCAATGTTTCTTTCAAATTTATCCCTCGTCTTTCTAATGTATTAGCATACTCTTTAGCAAAAAATGCTTTGTATGTTGACTCAGCAGTTTTAGTTTGATTATATGAAGAAGTTGATTGTCAAAAAAAAAGAAAAAGTCCATTGGTTTTACTGACTCATCACGCATATATAATATCTCGCACTATATCTTTTTTTTTCCTTTCTAATTAACCGAAGTCACTAAACATTGATTTGGTCACTACAACAACAACAACAACAAAATACTATGTACCCAATTATATAGTTAGTTAATTAATAGCTTTGTCTATGTTTTATTCCTTAGAAAAAAAAATCTACATCAAGATATTATTATCATTATATTTCACTTATATATGCACATAGCACATATTTGATTTTGATTAATATTCACAAAAAAGTAGCTCTTACTCTTACTAACTCGTACACTTTTAACTTTAAATTATATATTTTTTTAATTTATTTAAGGACTTTTTGCTATTTTGTCATTTTTTCAAAAAAAATTTAGATTTTTTAACACTTTACAAATATTTTTTAAAGATCTAACATTTTGTATACTGTATATGGGTTGACTTTTCAGTCCTACCTTATACTGCGCAAAAACAAAAGGTGTGTTGTACACACATGTATCAACATGGAGGTAAAATCGTTATTTTGGAATAGAAAATATTAGATCATTTTTTGGATTTTATAAAGTGTTAGAAAATTAAGGGAGTTTTGGGAAAGTGACATATGGTCATTTATTTCAGATCTAATAAAACAAAGTTCGAAATCATTCACTTTTGGCATCGGAATTACGTTAAGGCGACCCCATGCGGGCATGCCTTTGAACCTGTGTAATCCTAAAGTCGGACAATCTTAAGTATAATTGTGTCCTAAAAATAGCTGTATTAACTCTTTGCCGTTCATTTTTAAGCACCAATTTAAATCAGCGGTCACAAAGCTTACCATCTGTCAATTATTCATTGGTCGGCCACATGTTAAGATTGATACCGAAATGTGTCATCGTTGGTCCTACGACTCCTACCAGAGTAGAATCTCTTTCGTCACCAAATAGTTGGCCACCACATCTAAACCCAAAGATGGAATCTATTTTTTTATTTTCATTTTCAACTTCCGATCGAATCTTATCTATCATCTATCGTTCGTTTAATCCAAAGCTAATTTAATATTTATGTTAAAAAGATAGTTAAGCTGTAATTTGATTATCAACGATTTGTTTTGCAAGAATCATGGGGTGTGAATGGTTGTACATCTAGAGGAATAAAAGTTGGTGGAATCAAGTATTTTTTTATATTTTTACCATTTGAGTAGAATAAAAATTGGTGGAATTAAACATTCCTCTAGATTTTTACCATTTAGATTGAAAAGGGTGAAAATTTTATTTTAACCTATTCCACTAAAAAAATTAGGAGAATGAACAAATTTGGGAGGAAAACATTCCTCTACTATCCGGCAGAGGAATGAGAGGAATGAATTTATTCCTCTATTGTTTTCTATTCCACTCAATTATGTTCCACTCATATTTATTCTACTAAGGCTCTAACTGGTTCTCAACGAAAGGAATAAGTTGAATAAGTTGAATCATGATCAGTGGAATAAAAATGAGCGGAATAATGGTATTGAGTTGAATAAATTGAAAGAAATGAATAAGCTGCAAAGAGATAAATAGTTAAATAAATGACAACTATTTAGAGGAATACAGAGGAATATAAAATTTAATATTAAAGATATATTTAACAATATCCTAAAAGTTATATAATTTGACATTAAAACTTAATAATTATGATAATATATTTAAAATAAATTAAAGTTAAAAATAATTGTTATTAGAAGATAAATTATTTATTGCAATTAATAAAAAAAGTAAAAAATTTATTCATTAAAATAAATTTTAACGTTGATGACGAGAACCACGTACTTGAACGTCCTCCTCCTCCAGTACTTGATCGACCATTATTTGCATCTTTGCTTCGCATATTCCTGATAAAAAAAAACCATTTAAATAAACATAGGTTACATAATTAAGAGCTTTCAGAATCAATAATTATTCACTGCAAAATTATATAATTAAAATCAAACGCATGCAACTAAAAATCAAACGCATGCATTGTTACGTTAATATACAATTATAACATACACCATACCAAAATGAAATACAAATTAGAGTTCATAAGTATGAGATCCACTCAAATTTAAAAGCACACAAATATAATTTAACAAAAATGAATAATTACAAACCCAATGTTAAAAAGTTTACTTGTATGTGGAAAACGATTGAACACAACAAGTTTGGAAAATACATCAAAAAGGGCTCCTATGGAAGAATTTAAAAAACGCTTGCCAAAATTATAAAAAACGTACCTTTCATTCATGGTTAATTTTTTTGTTTGATAAGAATGTGTTTAGTGCATTATTCTTATTTGTGAGGATAAATTTTGTTATGTGGCAGTGTATTTATAAGAGGGAGTATACTTTGGTGTTTTATTTTATTTATTAATTTTCAAATTTTGAAAATAAAATCTTTAGATATCAAAAATTGAGCTGATTTTGTGTAAGTAAATATCTATTAATTGATTTAAAAAATAAAAAATATTGATTGTTTTGATTATTTTTAAGATTTTCTGAACAACATATTTTTTATATCTCACGTAATATAACGAAAATTTAAATAAATTTATATTTATTTAATTAAAAAATTAAAAAATAATTTTTTTTTAAAAAGTTTGTTCTTCCGTTGTTCCTCACCTATTTTGAGGGGTAACAAATTTCAGAAGAATTAACCATTTTTCAACTTATTATGTGGCTCTCGTTAATTTTTAGAAGAATGCAATTTTGTCTAAAATGGTAAGTTTTTAGAGTAAAACAATGGATCAACGATTTAACTCATTTTTATTCTTCTATCATGTCAACTAGTTGGAGCCTAATTCTAATAGTGACAACCATTTGTACCTATGGTTAAGTGAAACGAACGGTGTGACCGATGTGGTTAACGTAGAATAAACAGGAAAATTAGTAAATGAGAAAATATTAACTAACTTCAACCAGTTATCGTAATTGAGTAATAAAATCAAAATTTTCGGATAAAATTATTTACATCACAGAAAGTATTTTGTTATTTAAAAAAATTATATCGTCGGTGAATATCCTATTTTTTGGATGATATCAAGAGACATTCAATATAGCCAAAACTTTTTTTAACAACATAAGCAAAGAAAAATAAAAAGGTATATTAATCAACCATATTATTTCCTACAGATGATGTTGAATAAAAAAAAGATTGACAATGTTTTTAGATTTATTTTCTTGTAATGTACTATTTATTTAAAAACACAATTCTACCATTCACAGCTGACTTTTTTTTTAATAAATATACGTACAAAATAATATAATTTTTGTTTACAAAATAATATTTAAAATTATTTATAACATGCATCTGACGTTCTCTTGTTATTGTATTAGGCTATTGGAAACTTTCTTGCATGCTTGATAAAACTAAGTAATATTTAGAAATTTGAAGACACTAGAAATATCATATTAGTATAAATCATTCTGGAAAGGGCTTTCTACTTTTCTTTGCTGTTATTTACAAATTCTTTTTCTAAAGCAAAATCAATTTTTTTTGTTTCTTCATTCACATCAAATTCGGCAACTAAAATGGTACATATAGAAAAGTATTTCATTCGTCCAAAAAAAAAAGAAAGAAAAGTATTTCATTTGATTAATATCTGCAACTTTACAATGCATTCATAGATTTACACATGTATGCACATGCAAAATTGTTTTTTTTTTGTGTTAAAACATGCACAAGTGTTGATGATATGATTTTGAATTCTTTCGTTCTAGAACGACGAAACCTAAGGCAAGTTTTAATTTGGGGATTTTCAAAATTTTACAAGGACGATATACTTACTAGCTATTAAAAAATTGGATGTAATCATAAAAAAAAAAAATGGATGTGTTGGTCACTATCCAGAATCGGCCTTAAAAATGTTAAGGTTATAAGCCCAAACGAATATTAGAGCCGAATCAATTGTAAATTTTATTTTTAAAAAATAATAATTTAGGACCAAATCATTAAGATTAAAATATTTTTAAAAAAATTTAGGCCGCAAGTCTAAACTGGTCTTGCTTGATCTCAGGACTGGTCATGTCACCATGACCACCAAACGCATGAAATTTCTCCAACAAAATGCATATATCTTCATTTTATCAAGGTTTGCATAGAGCCGTGTTTCGAATTCATGAACATCACTTTGAATTGAAGGGTTAAATTTCAACCATAAATTTTAATAGTTTTGTTATATCGACAGTGTTAGTTTCCTAAAATTATATGAAACATAAAAACATATATCGAACATGTTGAGCAAATACGTGGAAAAGTGACTGCAAAGAAGTATTCAAGTAGCATGTTACCCTTTGGTTGACAAATCTAGCATACTTCTGTTTTGCATTCCCTTGATTGCCCACTCGGTTTTTTTACTGGATCCTTACAAAGATAGATTTTAGCTTCAATCTTAATAATGTCATTTACTTTACTATATATCATTCAATAAATATGAAAATCATTATGTTTATTCTCGCAATAGTTTACAAAGAATAAAATGAAATTATGAATACCAAAAACAACATTAGGAATTAAAATAACAAGGAGACTAAAAGACAATATAGTTGATTAATCGAAAGAATTATAATGTAGAAAAACATCATAAATGTATGAACTTATAATATTTGTACAAAATTCTCTCATATGGACACTTCAACCTCCACAACACTTTTCGAGTTTAGTGGAAGCCTTCAGACATTTATTTATAAAATCGTTATATATGTGATGGCAGTAACTGAAAGATTGTGAAAAATCGTTACATTTATTATTTAAGATAAAAAGAGATTGGATTGGATTGATTTTAAAATTGTTTGGCTAAACAAAGAAAGAGCGTGAGTTTAATTTAGTGTTAATTCGTTCAATAATTTTCCAATTGTTGCTAGTTTTTGCAAATTAGATGTATAATGTTGTATTCAATCTATTTGAAAAAAATCTATGGGTTTGATTGGTAGCCACCAACCGCTATGTTTGGAGATGAACTGTTCCGGTAGCTACCAATCATCGAGGCGGTTGAAATGAAAAGTTGGACAAAGAATTTGAAATTGTTGTTTGAACTTTATTTTCAGTGGTTGCAAAGCACTTTCCAAACACTCCAATACATGGGCGTTTGCGAACCGCTCTCTGTTACCAAACCGTCTTCTCCAACCACTATTTCTAACCGCATTTTTTATATCCGCTCAAATTTTTTTAACCGTCTTGTTTAAACGTTGGTCACCAATCTGACTCTATGTGTATGCAGGCAACGACATATAATTTAATAGTTTGTGTAGATACTATCGTTATATCATTATCCAGATCCAAATGCATGTTGCTGAAAAGAAAAAAACAATCCATGTGTATGCATCTATTGAAACGAGTATCTTCAATCACTATTGGAAGCTGCAAACCTAACAACGCAATTATTGGGCTTACATTTTTAGACCAATGAAACTGATAGTAGAGCCCAATAACTGTTACTACTAGCCTTTGTCTCCTATTAGACAAATTTATTCTCACGAGACATATGCCTTTTTTTTATATTCTCCACTTGCAAGCCAACATGCATTAGATTGTCCTCTAGACGTGTAACCATACAGAAATCTATGTGCATTGTAGAATTTGTATATATTTAGAAAAATCTGATTTTGAGAGTGAGATTTACAAGATAATAGGATCACCACATGACCATTTCTTCAGGCTCCAAATATAAACATTCCTCAACAAAAAAACACCAAAACTCTTTCTTTCTCTCTCTCTCTCCTCTATAGCCATCTTTGCATGTTACTCGAATCCAGCAGTTGACATTGTCTAAGATCTTATTAGATCAACAAAGAGATTTTTTTTTTTTTGGTTGAAGGAATCAATAATGGGTTTGGAAGATGGGAAGAAGGAAGGAGAAGCTTCAGGAGAGACATCAGAGAAAGAAATTGGGCTAAGCAGAAAGAACAGTGAAAGCTCTTTGTCTCCGACAGAAGATGATGAAGAAGACGATCGCGAAGACAAGAAGCCCGTACTCGGTCCCATGATCGCTCTTAAAGAACAGCTTGAGAAAGACAAGGTTATTATCTATCAAATTATTAATATTAGATTATTAAACTATACAAGTTTATAGATAATGGTGGGATTGCGGTTTGATTATATATATTAATAAAAAATGGCAGTAATTTAGTCTAGTCATATTCAATTTATGAATTTGAATCAATTCAAAAAAAAAAAAATTTATGAATTTGAATAACATAATATTCTAATTGTTCTTGCCTTAACCGGAAAACGAAGGCTTTTTTCATTAATCAATTTTCTTTTTCTTTTGTTAAATATTTTCGACGAAAATTTGATAGGACGATGAAAGCTTGAGGAGATGGAAGGAACAGCTTATTGGCGTCGTGGATTTAGAGGATGTCGGAGGTAAACCAAATTCAGAACCCGGTTTAGATTTTATGGTTTAATGCTACATAAATATGGTTTTAGAAGACTCCAATGTGATTAGTTCTAATAATTAGAGAGATATTATATCTGTCTCACCTGATTCAAGTGTTATGTACGAGAAGGACGATTCGTTAAATGACATTTTGACTTGACGTTAGTCTCGGTTAAAACAAGAAAGGATGAATCATGCATGTTATATTGTTTTGAAGGAAAAACTGAAAATGTTATATAATATATATACAATTAACAAAAATTGAAATGCAGAGACACCGGATCCAGTAGTAAAAATACTAGACTTGACAATTAGGTCTCCAGGCAGAGAGGAGATGGTATTGACGATACCCGATGATGGATTACCGAGTCCGAAAGGCCCTTGGTTTACCATAAAGGAAGGTTCTAAGTACACGCTTGTATTCAACTTTCGTGTCACCAACAATATCGTTTCAGGCCTCCGCTATAACAATACCTTCTGGAAAACCGGTGTCAAGGGTATTTTTGTCTTTTCGCTTGTTTCTTCGTTATTATTAGGTATATTTTTGAATATATTCTATTGATGTTCGGTGTTTTTATTGTTGGAGCAGTGGATAGTACGAAAGCAATGCTTGGGACGTTTAGTCCTCAAGCTGAGCCTTACCAACATGTGATGCCTGAAGAAACGACGCCGTCTGGAATTTTCGCTAGAGGATCCTATTCCGCAAGAACTAAGGTATATCATTTCATATACGTGACGAAAAAATGGTGGTGGGGGGAAATAATCAAGTTGTTATAAATATTTGGTGTTTCATAATCAAGTTTTAGTTATCTTTCACTATATATACTTGATGAATTCGTGCTTTCTTCAAGTTTAACTATAATTTGCTTTGTTAATAAATGTTCAAATTACTTATTTAGTTCATTGTATATTGTAGTTCGTTGATGACGATAATAAGTGCTACTTGGAGATCAACTACACCTTCGACATCCGCAAGAATTGGCAATGATCCACCGAATTAAACATTCTCTCAAGTCTAAACCTATATAGACCAAAGCTTTTATATATATATATATATATATTTTTTTTTTTTTTGTTGTCTTACATTCGATTTTGCAGACTAGAACATTTAGCTTTCGATTAAATGAGCATGAATAAAAGATACTGTTTGAGTATTTAGCTACTTATGGATTTTTCTCTTCACTTTTCTTGTGATCTTTCTATCTTGTAATGTTTTATGGACACTCTTCTTTTGAAATATAGGTCGGATAATAACGGTCATAAACTACACCAACTTTCATTGATATGACACAAAATGTTTTATGTCTTCTACGAAATACACAGTAAAAATTTCCGTTTAAACCTCTTTAACATAAACTATTGAATTTGGATAGTGCAAAAGATTTTGTTTCGGTTTAAAACGATCAATACAGTTCCCCTTATAGTTTCGAAGATTTTCAATTCTGTCGACAAAATTGTAGAACTTCCAAAGCGAGAAGAGGCTTTTGTGAAAGGAATGTATATTTTTACTGAACATTATTATCGAAAAAAATACATATGAGATGGGTAACCAATAATGAAATAAGTGAAACTATATACTTCATTATCTGTTTAATCAAGAAAAAAAAGAACAAAATATTCATGGGAAAAAAAAAAACTCGAATGTCTCTTACCAACCAAAAATACACAAATAGTTTCGAAGCCAAAAGAATATGATCATTGTGACTAGTGTTCACGTTAACCACTAGTTAATGCATGGTTTGAACTTAGTAGTATGGGATTGATGGTGGAGGAGGAGACGCATAAGAGACACCGTGGATTGGCGGAAGAGGTGTGTCGTCGAAGGATGGAGGCGGTGGAGAAGGTTGTGTTGGTGTTTGGTAGTGATGGTCATTACTTGGACCGTCGTTGCATCCTTTCGGTGGTGGTGGTGGAGAGTGGTTTGGGGTTGCCGGATGATGGTACTCAACCGGTGGTGGCGGTGGAGGACTTTGTGTTACTGGTGGATAATAAACTGGTGCTGGCGGTGGAGGACTTTGTGTTACCGGAGGATAATATGCCGGTGGTGGTGGAGGTGGGCTTTGTGTTAGAGGAGGATAGTAGGTAGGTGGTGGTGGTGAACTTGGTGTTACTGGCGGATAGGATAGTGGTGGTGGTGGTGGAGGGCTTGCTACCGGAGGATAGTACACCGGTGGTGGAGGACTTTGTGTTACCGGCGGATAGTACATTGGTGGTGGAGGTGGAGGGCTTTGTGTTACCCGCGTATAGTAAACCGGTGGTGGAGGTGGCGGGCTTTGTGTAACTGGTGTATAGTAGACCGGTGGTGGAGGTGGAGAGCTTGTTGTTACCGGTGGGTAGTAAACGGGTGGTGGTGGTGGAGATTGAACGGCGTAGTAAGTAGGCGGTGGCGGAGAAGATGTGTATTGGTAATAAGGTGGTGAAGGTGATGGATAGTGTTCACTCGGTGAAGGAGTTTGCTGATATTGCGGTGGTGGTGGACTTTGCGTTGTGGGTGGACAGTACTCTGCAGGTGGGGGTGGTGGAGATGAGTAGACGTAGGTTGGAGATGGCGGAGGAGGTGGGGGAGATGAGTAGACATATGGCGGAGGAGATGGTAGGGGAGGTGATGTTGGTGGTGGTGGAGGGTATGCTCTAACTGTAGGCGACATTCCAGAAGGAGGAGGAGGCGGAGATGGCTCATATTTAGGCGGGGGAGGATAAGCCTTGACAGAAGGCGACATCTTAGAAGAAGGCGGTGGCGGATATGCTCTAAAAGTAGGCGACATCTTGGAAGACGGAGGCGGTGTTGCTGGTGGAGGAAGTACTCGGACGGTGGGTGCCATCTTAAAAGACGGTGGCGGAGGAGAGAAAATGTTGTTGCATCCAAATTTGTTACAATCAACAGGGTGTGAGGCTGGAGAAGAACACTCTTTAGACGATCTTTGTTGTTTTTTACCAGCGATACAATTCATCGATCCATTAACCGTCACATCGTCTCCAGAAAGAGCTGCACATCTTGGGGCATCACCGGTGAAGAAGTTGGAAGAGTAAGTGAAGTTCTCAAGGTTAGACAGCTGGCAAATGCTGCTTGGGATAACTCCTGTGAACGCATTGTTAGCAACATTGAGCTGTTCCAAGCTCTTCATGTTTCCAATGCTTGACGGTAACGGACCGCTTAAACGGTTGAAACTAATGTCGAAAACCGTCACGTTCTTAAGATTCCCGATCTGCGGTGGTAAGCAACCGGTTAAGTTATCGTTAGAGAGGATGATCTCGTTAAGGGTTTTCCCCATTTGACCGATACTTCCCGGTATGCAACCTCCAAGATCGTTATCCGCAAGAACCAGAGCGGAAACCGGAGAGTTTCCCAAGTTTTCAGGGATCCCAAACCGAAACCGATTATGGTTCAAGAATATGGCGTCAAGCTCTTTATCGAAAAGCTTCGATGGGATTCCACCTTCAAACTCGTTGTAACGGAGATCCAAGAACTTGAGGGAAGGCAAATATAAGACAACCTTAGGGAACTTTCCAACGAAACGGTTGTTACTCAAATCAAGCTCGTAGAGAAGCTTCATGTGTTTAAACGTGATAGGGACTTGTCCACAGAAGCGGTTTGAGTTGAGATGGAAAAGAGCGAGATCAGTGAGAAGACCGAGCTCAGGAGGTAAATAACCAGCCATATCGGCATGGTTAAGATCAATGCCTGCAACAACTCGGGTTTTCGGACGAGAAGACGGAGAAGGAGCACAGAAAATACCATTGTAGGAGCAAACATCTGAGCCATTCCAATTAGCTGTGAAGTTAAAAGGGTCAGAGAAAATAGCTTGCTTCCATGATTGAAGAGCAATGTAGGCTTGACGAAGACTCGGGTTTTCGAACTTAAGACTCGGGTCGACTTTGATATTGTCACCGCTTATTCCACTGTTATCGTCTTCATCGTCATCGTCGCCAGCAGCTCTTATATGCAAGAAACAAGCAGAGAACAAGAGGAAGAGGAAGAAGAAGAGACGAAGAGAAGGGAACAACAACATTTTTCTTTGTTTCAAAGTTTTAAAAACTCAACATGAAAAATTGAAACTTTTGAGAGGGAGAGAAAGAGAGTTTTTGTTGTGAGAAAATGAGAAAATAATAGCACATGGGACAAAGAGACCCACCTCACTAATTGTGACATCTAAGATCTCCATGTGCTTCTTTATAAAAACAGCAGAAGTCGTATCTCTCTCTCTTCAGTTTCTCTCTCTCCTCTCTTTCTTTGTTTATGAATTTTTGTTGCTTTGATTAATGACAATTTGGCACGTCGAGGAAAATACAGAGGAGACAAAAGACTGACCTTTTAATTACGCGGCCATAGATGGAGCCACCGTCACCGACTTTACTCTATAACTTGGATACATGTCCCCAAAGATTCTCTACCTAATAAGCCGTCACAGACCTGTAAAACGCGTTTATCGATAATTCAAAAAAATTGTTTAATAGTAACTCATTAGGACATTAAAAACACATCTGTAAATTACAAACAGTCATGGCCATGGAACATTAACTTGGATGCATGTCTGTCACAATATACATTACATAATAACATATCTTCAATTAGCATTCAACATTCATAACTGTTCAATCTCATTGTAGAGAATTATCACCTGTTTGGTAAGCATTCCTCTGTTTTTAGCTGCAAATGAATCTTTCTCTCATATAATAATCTTATAATGCTTTGTGCCTTGTAAGAAAAGTTGGACCTTTATTTTTTATTGAGTGGTTATATGTACAAAAAAAAGGCTTACAGGTTTATTGGTGAGGAGATGTGAGATCTTTGGGGGCAAGAGTTCCTCTGTCTGTTTGAAAGACAAGCAAAACACAGAAGACGAAAAATCGCAAGCGCATTAATCTGGTTAAATGCAACTTATAGAAGGGAAAACATATAAGAAACATCAATATGAAATGTGGTTTAAGAGATAAATCTATGTGAATCTCTTGATATAATGTTCCAGACAAGTATTACTAATTTCTTAAGCAACATTGGATAATGACGAATCACAGTATCTTAAACCAGAAAGATTCAATGCTAATATAGAGACCAGAACATTGTTCCACTAAAACCATTACACTACTTCAAGCTCCAAACCGAGCTTATATATTTCATACCAAAACACACAGAAAATTCGGTAATAGCGGGCGAAAAAAAGCAATCGAATTGGTCTAGTCAAAATCCTATCTTAGTAAGTGCATTGAATCAAGATTTATAAAAGAAGAAAACGAACACATTCAATTTTCATTTGTAGTTACAGATCACAAAACATTCGAGGAAAACTAGGATATATACTCCTAGGGCAACCACGAAGACGCTTTCAGTTTCGATTCAACGGATCTGAAAGAAGCAATCGGAATCTAAGACGGATCGAATCGCCGGAGATTTAGGAGTTTTTGATAAAACGCTGATTCCGACACCGGGAAGCGCCGTCGAGTTATGCTCCGGCGAGGGAGTTTTACTGGATCGGATTCGATTTCGAGAAATGCCGTTGAAATTAATGGCTAGGTTTTTACGATGCCGTTTCATTGTTAAAAAAAAATCTTTTTTTTTGTTCTTTTTCCTTTTCTCATTCAATTAAGAAAGTCATAAGAGTGATTAGCCCTAAGAAATGATTTACTAACAGATTTCGGGTCATATGTTTGGGTACTGATCGGTACAAAAATGTCGGTTTGGATATGAAAATTCACACCCCAAAATTGTTCGGATACTAATTGGTACCAATCAAAAGTGTTGAAGTAGGAATTAGCCGTTTTCATCTCTAACTCACTATATTTTCCACTATAAACTCTATACTCCAACTGGTTGACATGATAGAGGAATAAAAATGAGTTGAATTGATTCCATTGTTTTACTCTAAAAACTTATCATTTTAGACAAAATTGCATTCTTCTAAAAATTAATGGGACCCATATAATAAGTTGAAAAATGGTTAATTCCTTAAAATTTGTTACCCCTCAAAATAGGTGAGGAACAACGGAGGAACAAACTTAAAAAAAAAAAAAAATTTAAATTTTTAATTAAAATAAATATAAATTTATTTAAATTTTCGTTATGTTACGTGAGATATAAAAAATATGTTGTTCAGAAAATCTTGGAAATAATCAAAACAATCAATATTTTTTATTTTTTAAATCAATTAATAGATATTTACTTACACAAAATCAGCTCAATTTTTGATATCTAAAGATTTTATTTTCAAAATTTGTAAATTAATAAATAAAATAAAACACCAACGTATACTCCCTCTTATAAATACACTGCCACATAACAAAATTTATCCTCACAAACAAGAATAATGCACTAAACACATTCTTATCAAACAAAAAAATTAACCATGAATGAAAGGTACGTTTCTTATAATTTTGGCAAGCGTTTTTTAAATTCTTCCATAGGAGCCATTTTTTTTTATGTATTTTCCAAACTTGTTGTGTTCAATCGTTTTCCACATACAAGTAAACTTTTTAACATTGAGTTTGTAATTATTCCTTTTTGTTAAATTATATGTGTGTGCTTTTAAATTTGAGTGGATCTCATACTTATGAACTCTAATTTATATTTCATTTTGGTATGGTGTATGTTATAATTGTATATTAACGTAACAATGCATGCGTTTGATTTTTAGTTGCATGCGTTTGATTTTAATTATATAATTTTGCAGTGAATAATTATTGATTCTGAAAGCTCTTAATTATGTAACCTATGTTTATTTAAATGGTTTTTTTTTTATCAGGAATATGCGAAGCAAAGATGCAAATAATGGTCGATCAAGTACTGGAGGAGGAGGACGTTCAAAGCGTAAAGATAAATCAACCGATGATCCTAAAGTAACACCTCTTTTTATATAGCTTTGAATATTTATATATCAACATATATTTGTTTAGCTTATACACTTTATTACCTTAAATTATATCAGTATATATGGAGTCCTAGATATACCGAAATTTTTCTCGAACTTGTGAACAACGAGCTAAAAGCAAAAGGCTACGTCATAAGATTGCCTGATAATTCTGGCAAAAGAAGAGTTGAGGAAATTTTTTATGAAATGACTGGAGTTAGGTTGAATTGGGAACCAGAGATGAAAAGCAGAATTAACTATATGCGGAAGTTGTGGCACTATAACAGTATGTTAGTCAATCGCACCGGTGTTTCGACTAATCCTACAACCGGACAAATAGAGATGCCTGAGGATTGGTGGAACGATAGAATTGCGGTGAGTTTTAAACTTATTACCATACGATATTAAAATCTACATGCAATATTCTTGATTTATGATTAGTTTTATTTTTATTTTATAGGAATTTGGAAAAAATGGCAAATTTGTACGAGTGTTGCAAAGCAAGCCTCTTCCATTCAAAGATATACTCGATCAAATTTATAGTGAGCATGACGTGGAGCAAGATGATCGTTATTCGCCACACACTCTCCGCACACACCTCGAACAAACTTTAAATGGGGGAGGTAGCGATGATGATATAGGAGTGGATGAAACTACAGAAAATAATGAGACTCAACTTCCCTTAGATCTAACATCTGATGATGAGTTTCCACGAGTTGGTCAATCACCAATACCCACTACTAGAGAACAAGCACGAAGTTCTCCATCTCGTACAAATAGACCAAGCTTGCGTGTTCGGAAGACTACTACTAGACGTACAAATCAAAGAAGGTTCAACTTTGAGACTCAAGTTCAAACATGCTTTCAACGTCTTGAAGAATCTCGTACGGGTTTATTGGATGTCTTACGTTCACGACACAATTCAAAAGCAACTTTTGGAGATGTTGTGGCTGTATTAGAAACGTTGACGATTGAACCGATGGGAAAATTTTGGTGGGCAGCAAATAAGTTGTTGATGAACGACGAGGATGTTCGTGATGGATTTATGAAATTACGGAGTGAAGACAATAAAATCCATTTTTTGGAAAGGCTTACTGGCGTTGATAGATATGGTCTTCCATGTGATATTATAAATTTGAGAGGGTCAAATAGCTTCACAACTCCTTATGTTCCAGCCACACATTCACAAATGGCAGGAATAAACTCTAATGCTTCCTCAAGTTTTGGCCATGGATATGGATTTTTTGAAATGGGTTCATCATGGACTAGTTTCTCGACTTTGCTTGGGTTGTCTCCCCAAACTCAATAAACAAACTTTAGTTTCGTTGATCTGACATGATTAAGTCTTATGTTATTATTTTAAATGTTCTTGCTAATTCAGTCTTTTGTTTTTATTTTAAATGTTCTTGCTAATAACGTCAATTAAGTCTTTTGTTGTTATTTTAAATGTTCTTGCTAATAACATCAATTTTTGTTTGTTAATTTTGTGTATATTTAAATATGTTTCTTGTTAATTTTGTGTATATTTAAATATGTTTCTAACACTATTATTCTCTATTCTTTTTCAGGATTTTCGAATTGCAGAGTTACATTTACGTGGAATTGAAAATCTATCGGACGAAGAGATTGCAGAGTTGATATTACTGGAAGAAGCTGAAATTTTAGAGACCCACATCTCTCCCGCAATGGAATATTATGGAAAATTTTTCTGCAAAGAACCAATGACTCAAGACAAAGGCAGATGATGGCGCATGATTCAGAATCAAATCTATGACAATGAAATTTCATGTCGAAAGCTTATACGAATGAATTCGTTGGCATTTAAACAATTGTGTGAATTATTGCAGGAGAGATATAGCTTACAAGACACACGGAATATGTCTGTTGATGAGAGCGTTGCAATCTTTCTCATCATTTGTGGGCAGAATGACACCCAAGGTGACATTAGTTTAAGATTTGGCCATGCACAAGAGACAATATGTCGAAAATTTCATGAAGTCCTTGGAGCAATGGAACGAATGGCTGTAGACTACATAAGACCAAGAACTACCCAAGAACTTGAAGCTATATCGAATCATCTACAAAGAGACAAACGATATTGGCCTTATTTTAGTGGATTTATAGGAGCTTTGGACGGGACACATATACCTGTTATGGTGACTCCAGGACGAGAAACCATTCGATTTGTGAACCGGAAAGGAAATCCGAGCCTCAATGTTTTGGCCATGTGCGACCTAGATATGCTTTTCACATATTGCTTTGTTGGTATGGCAGGATCAGCACATGATGCACGAGTATTATCAACAGCGATTCGAGATGATCCAATGTTTCCTACGCCTCCAGAAGGTAAATATTATCTTGTAGATTCTGGTTATGCCAATAGACGTGGATATTTGGCTCCATACAGAAAACAAAGTAATACAGGCACGAGGTATCATCTACAAGAGTTTTTAAATGGTGAACCGCCAAAGAATAGCAAGGAGATGTTTAATAGATGGCATGCATCCCTTCGTTCAGTTATAGAGCGGACATTCGGGGTTTGGAAGAAAAAATGGAGAGTTTTAAATGAGTTTCCACGATATAATATCGCAGTACAAAGGCGTGTCATATTTGCTACAATGGGACTTCATAATTTCATTCGTCGGAACAATATTGAAGACGTTGACTTTGAAGAAGCAGATCGGGAAAATGAAGTTCTACATGGACAACGAAATGTGACTGATGATGTAAATGATGATCAAAGTGTTGGAGTGGAAGAAGAAACTGAAGCTGGAACTTATATGAGGATTGTTCGTGATCAAATTGCTGAACATATATGGTCTGCAAGTCGACGTGGTTCTCGTCATCAACGTTAAAATTTATTTTAATGAATAATTTTTTTACTTTTTTTATTAATTGCAATAAATAATTTATCTTCTAATAACAATTATTTTTAACTTTAATTTATTTTAAATATATTATCATAATTATTATGTTTTAATGTCAAATTATATAACTTTTAGGATATTGTTAAATATATCTTTAATATTAAATTTTATATTCCTCTGTATTCCTCTAAATAGTTGCCATTTATCTAACTATTTATCTCTCTGCAGCTTATTCATTTCATTAAACTTATTCAACTCAATACCATTATTCAGTTCATTTTTGTTCCACTGATCATGATTCAACTTATTCAACTTATTCCTTTCGTTGAGAACCAGTTGGAGCCTATGTTAAAATAAAATTTTCTCCAACCCTATTTTATTTCTCATTCTAAAATAGAGTAAACTTATTTCTTACTACTCTATATTTGGAGTAAATATATTTCTTACTCTATTTTAGAGTTGAACTTCTTTATTTATAAAATAGTCATTTTTAAATCTTTTTATTTATATTTGAAACAAAAAATGATAATAATAATTTATTGTAATAAAATCAAATTTTCATTTAAATTACTATATTATAGTATTTTTCAAAGTTACATCACACTAAATCACCTCTTCTCTTCTGCTCTCTTTATATTATTTGGCTAATTTGCAAAGTATTTTTTTTCTCCTATATCACAATTTGACAATTTCTACTGTAAACTCAAAAAAATTAAAAATTAAATTACAAAAAATTGTTATCACCATCATATTGTTTTATAGATTATTTTTATAAATTTGAAACTCAAGTTTAAACAAAAGATAGATAACATAACAAGCACCGAAAATGGTTAGTGTTTCGTTTGTCTACATTAACCAAGATTTTTCAAATTTGTAAACAAATAGAGCTTTAACTTTGTTTTAGTGGGGAAATAGGAATAGAACTTATAAACAATAGAGATTTAGATAGAGATCCAAACTTTGTGGTTAAATAGTGCTATATGATAGTTTTCATGAGAAAATAGCTGGTCTATCCTATTTTAAAAGAAGAAAATTGAAATCTTCTTTTCGTTTTCATGGATAGTTTTAGAAAAAGCCAAAATAGTAACAACAATTAGAATTTTCAGATATGTGACGAAAAAATAAAAGTTCCAATTTGAAGAATAATTCTTTATTTTTGTCACGTCCAAAAAAAAAAAATTTAAATGATTTTTTAAAGCCTTGTGCTTGCTCTCTCTTCCAGAGAAAGGGAACAACAAAAAAAAAAAAATCCCTTGCTGATATTTTCTGCTTCGCTTCGCTTTTGCCTTTTGCTTTGCTTTTTCTCTTCACAATATTCCTTTTTTTTCCTTTTCAGCTCTCTGCGAATCTCCTCGTTCTCGTCGCTGTGTTCCTCCGATCTTCGCTTCAAAACAAAGCTATTCCTGGATTCGAAATCTATCTTGCGAAGAGGTATGCGCGAAAATAAAATTGACATTTTCTGTAACTTTATATTCGAATTCGTCACTTCACACTTCGAATTTCTTCACTCTGTTTGAATGAATTTCTGAATAGTATTAAGTATCTTCGGCATCTTGTTACTCGTGTTCTGCTGATGAAAAGCCGATTTAATGGAATCTGAGTTTGGTCGAACTATGGTTTTATGCTGAATCCAGTCGCGTTACAAGTGTTTCTTCCGATTCCGTCATATTTTTCTGACGTTTCTCATCTTCTTATCAAATGAGAGTCAAATCTCTTCACTCGTGGGGCACAAATGTTTTCTTATCAATAATTGCTAAATTTTTTAAGTGATTGGGAATCTGAGATGTTGACTTCCATTAATAGGGTTTTTAGTAAAATTTCCTAATTCTCCTGCTGCAGAAGATTACTCGATATCAAGTTTATAGTAGAATCTGATGGTTAAAGATGTTGTTTTGGTTAAGTTGTTGGACACAGATGTTTTCCTCTTAATTCAACTCGGAAAAAAATCAGAAATCTACAAGCCATGGAAGAGGAAAATGTTACTAGTTCCCCTTCAACGCCGGTACAAAGGCTTAGGCATCGGAAACGCTCTAGTGAGGTTTGTTTCTTTTGATTTATACAATTTCATTTTCCTGATGATTATTTACTCCCTTCTTGCTTTGATGGAAAGTAATGGTAAAATAGAACATAGATTCATCAAAAGAGTGAAGTGAGCTTGGTGAGTTTCTTGTTTTGATTGGCGGTTTTTGTTAGGTTTTTCTGGATGGGGACAAAGTGAATGCAAGCCCTCTGCTTGTTAATGATCGAAATAAGTACAAATCTTTCATGGTCCGGACTTACTCTACCTTATGGATGATTGGGGGTTTCGTTATGGTTGTCTACATGGGACATCTCTATATCACTGCCATGGTGCTTGTTATCCAAATATTTATGGCCAAAGAGCTGTTTAATCTGCTGAGGAAAGCACCCGAGGATAAATGTCTCCCCGGGATTAAACAGTTGAATTGGTAAAGTCAGCTGCTTATTATCGATCAGTTTTTTTCTCAGTTAACAAACTATTGGCTCAGGCGACATAAAATGTTCCACGTCGTCTTGTTCGTTTTTTTCTTTTTCTGCAGGCACTTCTTTTTCACTGCCATGCTTTTCGTATATGGCCGGATCCTTAGTCAACGGTTAGCCAATACTGTGACTGCAGACCAGTTCCTATACCGGCTAGTCAGCGGCCTAATCAAATACCATATGGCTATCTGTTACTTCTTGTATATTATAGGTTAGTTGTGCTTCACCATTTTGTCGTCTTTGTGGAATTTGGTTTTTCATCATCGGCAAAAAATTGGTCTTGATGCCGGGCCTATGTGATTTACCTTACATTTGATGCTTAAGGAGTCTACTTTAATGTAATAAATTGCAGGTTTCATGTGGTTCATTCTGACATTAAAAAAGAAGATGTACAAGTACCAGTTTGGCCAATATGCATGGACCCACATGATTTTGATAGTCGTGTTTACTCAGTCCTCGTTCACTGTTGCCAACATATTCGAAGGAATCTTCTGGTACATCTTTAAGAATTTCAGTATATAAAATATTAAGCGTTTCCGTCTATTTGCTAAAAAACACTCGTCTCATCTATTTATCGGCAAATATGATGAGGCTATGCTTTGTAAATCTCGACCACCTTGCTTCCTAAACTTGCACATTTTGGCCCCAATCTGTTTACTTTTGTTCTTTGTCGAAGTTTAATTGTCTTCTTGATTGATCAGATATGTTTTCTTCTTTCGGCGGCTTGAATTGCAGGTTTCTTCTTCCAGCATCTTTAATTATAATCAACGACATCTTTGCTTACATTTTCGGTTTCTTCTTTGGAAGAACGCCCTTAATAAAGCTATCTCCAAAGAAAACATGGGAGGGATTCATCGGAGCCTCTGTGACAACTATCATCTCTGCATTTGTTGTGAGTATTTGTTACCTCTGGCACCATTCAACACATTAAGATACCTACATCATTTCATTGTATCTTCATCGACCTTCTGCCTGAAATTGTTCTGTATGCGCAATGTTTCAGCTTGCAAATATTTTGGGTCGTTTCCCGTGGTTGACATGCCCTCGACAGGTTAGTCATTGAAGAAAAAAAGACACTGATCTTAATATGATCTTTGAGGAAGCTTAAAGTAAATCTGTGAATCATTCTGCAGGATTTGTCCACTGGCTGGCTACACTGTGATGCTGATCCAATGTTCAAACCTGAACCTTTTACTTTACCTGCGTGGATTCCAGAATGGGTAAGCTTTGGTATCATGTTACATTGCTTAAAAGAAACTTATCGGTGGTGTATTTTTTATGATGATCAAGAAGACAGATTATAACTGATTTCAGAGCGTGCTCTTGTAGAGGTTCAGATTCTGGCCACTTTGATGGAAGTTAGCTAGTGATAACTAACAAAAACAAAAAATGATAGTATTTAAACTAAGCAGTAGGTTTTTCCTTTATAAGAAAGTTTTGCTTAAGCTTTCTCAACTTCTTACTACACTTTTGCAGTTTCCTTGGAAGGAAATGGAAGTCCTCCCTGTTCAGTGGCATGCTTTATGCCTCGGTTTGTTCGCATCAATCATAGCACCTTTCGGAGGGTTTTTCGCTAGCGGGTTTAAAAGAGCATTCAAAATCAAGGTCTGTAATCAACACCACCAAATTTTGAACTAAGCTTCACGATACACATTTAACCTCTAACAAAACATTTGCTTTCTAAAACCGAAAATCACAGGACTTTGGTGATAGTATTCCAGGACATGGTGGAATCACGGATAGAATGGACTGCCAGGTAACTCTAATGAAACTAGTATTTCTTCATAATTTTTTTATTAGTTTTTTTTATAGCAGAATTGAGCTTGTTTAGAACAACACAGAAGAGAATTGCAGAAACCACGTAACGATTTCCTTTATTGTTCTCTGTAAAATTGTCGATGAAGAACAATAAACTGATGAACCTAGGACTAGCGGATATCGAGAACCAAGAGATAGTTAGAGTCCCTAAACTCTCCCAAAATCCCACAAAAAGCCTATTCAACTCTGAGCCCAACCTACTCCTTTTTAGACTTCAGTTGTTACATATGCTCCGTTTTTTACTCCCATCTTTAAGCATACAATACATAACCAGACTTAATTTTTTTCTATTGTCACAGATGGTAATGGCAGTATTTGCATACATATATCTCCAGTCATTTATAGTGTCCCAAAGCGTTTCGGTTGACAAAATCCTGGACCAGGTAATTAACTTTCGCTATATACAGCTCGACTTTGTTATCTATCAAAACCGAAAATTCACTTTGCGACTAATCAATCATTCATGTAATGTTTGATCATAGATATTGACGAACCTTACCTTCGAGGAACAACAAGCTCTCTTTATGAAATTAGGGCAAATGCTTCAAGACAAGGCAAAAATGATCGGTTACTCATAGTTTCCACTGCCAAAACTTTTCTTCAGATTCACCAAGAACAGGTTTTTATAAATCCGGAATATCCTTTTATCTTATATCAGTACTAGAGACAATAAATTTGAATGAAATTGGATAAGAATTGTTTTCTGGCATTGTAAATCCTCTTGAAGGTTGTCGAAATTAGAAGTTTTTAATTTGATACAATAGGTTTGAAGCTATAAGTTGTAACTACTATGTACTTATCTTAGTAGCATTGGTGGTTCATTTGTATTTGTTTGTATATGGTTAAATTTAAACGATTTTTTCTTTTTTTATGTTCCATGATTCGATTTGTTTGGATTTTTGCCGGAAAATTGAATGCACCAAAACGGTGACGTATTGGGAAGGAGGTCTTGGACTCTACTGGGCTTTAAATTATGGCTCAAATTGTTAATTTTGGAGATAGGTCCACAAAACGTATAATTAGCTTTTAAAAGCTAGTGGATTTGCTTCGGGCTTTTAAAATTTACTATACAGCATCTTTTTAATATAAATACTTGGATTTAATCCGCGAAGTAATTTTTTCATAAAAATTGTTTCAAAATTTAAGAAAAAATAAATTTATATGAATTTTATAATATGTTTAACTAATGATCATATATATAATTGTCAACTCGGAATAACCTGTCTACTTGACCCGTTTTGCAATGAACTAAAATATTATTCGGCCTAACACGCAAAAACTTATAATCTTGAAAACATAACTCTAATATGCATCGCTTAATGACTATGGTTTTTGTGGTCAGTCCACAAACTCTTAAAAAATCAATTTTCCTGTGTCTAATTCTTTATAAAATTAGTAAAATATTTTTCAAATTTTTGTTTTTATATATTTAAATAAAATATAATAATCATTGTGAAAAACATTGCAAAATCTCAAACATATTTTCTTTTAATATGTATGGATTGATTATTATTTAATAATATCATAATAATTAAGAAACTAAATAGTAGATATCTTCATTAATGAAAAACAAATACTTTCTATATCTTTTCAATCATTTTAAAAGACAATTATATCTTTTCATATTTCAATGATCTTTTATTATTTGTAATGACATATTATATAATAACTTACAAAATAAAATTCATTTTTCTAAATGTTTTCTTAAATAATATTATAGAGATTTTAGACTGAAGTTTAGATTAATTTTCGGATCTACGTATATGTAAAAATTTTAACGATTAAAAAGATATTTATTTACTGGTAAAGATATCCAAATTTGATCAGCAAGACGACGAATCGAACTACGTCTTTTATATATTCCCACGTGTACACGCGGATTTTTTAAATATATAATATTTTAGTTTAACAATAATATATACATGCAAAAAAAAAAAATTCTAAATCATGATAGAATCACGTAATAAAAATGTAGAAATGATACAATCGCAAATCACTTCCTATTGGTAACTCTTTCAATTCATATTAGATATATACCTGTGTGTCCTATACATATGTTGTGTTTGTTTGTTTCAGCTTAGCCTTACATCTCATCTCAAATCCTTTGAGTTCTGCTTAGGGTGTTTAAAAACAATAACTTTTTACTAAATATTCATTTCTCTCTTGGTACATAAAGAATTATTGTCTATATGACAAAAAATTTAGGCGCTACATAAGAAAAGGTTATAGTATAGCTAATTTCAAATTGAGTTAAACATTTATCTACAAAAGATGTCCCAAAAATAATATTATATAAAACAGAAAATAGACACAAAACAAAATGCCTCTAAAACTTGAACTTGGTTTATTATATCATCTGCTCATTTAAGAAGGACAAAAACACAAAAGCAGTATTTAATTGCTAGATCAGAAAACCTAATATTGATAATTTGTATTATTTCTCTCTACATCCAACATTGGGCATTACGCATAGAAAGAGATCATAATTTTTCATGCATGCAATAAACAAAAATAATTTATGGTTTATTCAATATGAGAACAACGAACAATGTATAAGACTCTAAAATAATATGGAAACAAAAAATAATTATTTTCATAGCTCATAGAGTTTTTTTATATATAACACACATTAAATAGGAATATCCATATATATGTGTGTGTGGTGTATATGTGTATATGTATATATATAGCTCATAGAGTTTATATATATATATATATATATATATGTGTGTGTGTGTGTGTAATTACGTAGAGCTTGTTCCTGGCTCTCTTTCTATGAGGGAAGAGTTGGTTATCATTGCCTCCTCGTAGATTGATTACATCCATGTATTTGATTGCCTTTCTCATCTGAAACATCAAAAGCCAATATCACTAAAACAAAAGCAACAAAAGAATCAAGACCTCTGCATTTTGGATATGCATATTATTTCAAGACCTCCGTTTACAATGTTGGTTATGAACGTGACTGCGGTGGCGCTAGATCCAATTTCTGGAGCACTTTGGGCGTGTAAGAGGGAGGTGAAAGATAGGTGGAGTGACGCTCCATTTTATAAGATCATATAATTATGTCTCTTGATTCTTCGAATTCATTTCAGAGTCGTTCAATTTTTTTCTTGTGTCCTTCAACGAAGCGGTAACATGACAAATTCAATGAAAAACATCCCCTTTACATTGGTGTTAAGAGAATGACTCTTCGAGATAAAAAAACTATTTGTTTACGTGTCACTTGAGACAAAATACTAATTGTCTACGTTAATGAATTAGAATTTATGATTAAGATTTTTGGGATTTAGAACAATAATTTTTCTAAAGCTGATGTGTCATGAAATGGGGTCTTGATGTGTCACATCGTTGCGAGACTTACTCACTCTTTATATACTCTATATATTCTTATATATATATATATATGATGTTTAAGGTTTTTGCAAATAAATTAAAAATTCATTTAATTTTTACTTTTTCTATACTAAAAATATTATTTATTGTACATTTAAACACAATTCAACCAATAAAAAAACAATCTGCAAAATACAAAAAGTCAAAAACAATTAAAAACAATTTAATTTTACATTGATTTGTGAAAACATCACTTATTTGAAAACAAAAAAAAACCTCTAAAACATCACTTATTACCTAACGGAAGGAGTATTAGATAAAAAGTAAAAGAAAACTTAATGGTATCATGTATTTCATGTGTTAAAAAAAAGAGACAATTGGGTTAAAAACAAGATTTGAGTAGGGATGTCAATCGCCAGGCCCAAAACCCGTAAAGCCTGCATATATTTGAACCTGGCTCAGTCCGGCCCAAAAACAATCGGGCATATATTCTAAAGCCCGGTCCGATAACATGACCTTTTGAGTTTTTTTGGGCTTTTCTTTACAAACAGAAAAATTCAAAATTCTCAAATGAAAAATAATTAAAACAAAATATTTATCAAAATAAATCTAAATTGAAATGTATTGTATCAAATCCAATTAAATTTAAAAACAAAAGTTTGACAAAAAAAAACAAAAAAAATTCAAATAAATTGTATTACCAAATAAAACATAAAATCAAAATACTTCAAATCTAGATAGTAGAGTTTAGATTAGAATCTCCTTCATCGTCTTCTAAATCCTCATCACCATCAAGAGCTACATATAAAAAAAGTAAATTAATATTAAGTTTTGACATGTATAAATCATATAGAAATGTCATTAAAAATCTATAAATAATGATTTTAAAAATGTGAAGTAAATATAGATGAATGATAATGGTACATGGATCACGAAATGTAAACTCATCCAACCAAGTGCGTGTACAAATCAGTGCTTCAACGTTTCTTGGTAAAAGACGATCTCTATATTTATCCAAAACATGCGCACCAATATTAAATGTAGACTTCGAACCGGTAAAAATATGTCAAATTATTATTTTTAGAAAGATATTTTTTAAATAAAATCTTTAACTAATTAAAATATAAAGTTCTGGACTTTTCGGACTAGTCTGAGTCCGGTCGAGCTAAGCCCAAAAAATACAATAGTCCGTATGGACTTAGCCCGAAAGACTTAATTTTTTTGGACTTATATTTCTAGGTCCAAACCTGCTGTTTTTCAGGATCGGGCCAGGTCGGCTCTCGGGTTTTGGCCCTAATTAACACCCCTAAATTTGAGTGTGAAATTAGGAAAGTGACATAGACAACTTAATTGCTACTGACATTGCGAAAGATTACAAATTTATCCTTTGAAGCACTTGCCACGTCATCCGTTTAATAATTAAATAAATATATTGATGATTACATAGGTTAATGTAGCTGCTAAAGCAATCTTAGATAAATCTATGTAGCTAAATTACAGCCACACACTCAATTTTCCGCCAACAAAGCATTGAATGCTCAATATCTACAAGATTTGTTGGCAACTGTGCATAATATCTTGTGTATTCTTGTAAGTATAGGTCATTAGGTTATGGGTTCTATGTTAGTTTACAGGTTTTTAGTAACATGCAACTATCTATTAGTTTATAACGTTTTCATTGGATATGTTAATCGACAAGCGCAATTTAAATAGTATATTACTAATAATTATGTTATTGGAGATACATATACTGTTCACTTTTGGTTTTGGTGTTGAACTCTGTTATGGTTTTCGTGTTAGTTGCTTGGTAATATACGATGGATACGACTAATTATTGTGTTTTCGGAGATACATTGTCGGTTAGTGGTCTAACGTTTTTGTTGGATTTGTTAATCGCTAAGCGTAAGCTAAACTGGATAAGACTAACAAGAGATATGTATAAAGTTACATGTCTAACGTCACACATTATCGAATAGTGGCGTCGAATTACATTTATTGTAATAAGGGTGGCATGAGATGAAAAAAAAAGGATATGACAAGAAAATGTAATCGGCTAATTGGTATGTTAAGTTGCTAAAAGTAAAAATGGAATGTTAGAATTTTTGTGTTTACCTTTAGTAGCATCAATTTGCTCCTCTCAGTGATGTGCAGGATGTCTTTGTTATTCACAAATGTGTCATTCTCATGGCTAATTACATTGATGCAAATGATATACTCCCCAAAACTTTCCGAGAACGATGGCGTCTTGGCTCTTGCTATCAATTTTCCAAAAGGGGATTTGTGAAGCACATTGATGCAGCTGCATCTAACATTGTGTCACCTGTTGTGTCACATTTGAATATGTGTAACACAAGACGACGCCGACTTGAAGAGATTAATTCTTTTTCTTTTTATCGTTGGGTTTTAAGCTTTTATGTTTAATTTCTATTTTTAAATTATTGTTATTTCCTTTCTTTTGGGATAGCTAGGTTTAGTCTCCCCTATTTAAGTGTTGTTTTTGCTTCTTTGTTATTCAGACGTTGATAGTTAATAAACAAGAAAATTCTTTTAAACCTTGTCTTGATTTGATTAAGTTCATCAAAACAGGAAGTCGGTTTCAAGTGATTCTCTCGAATCCTTTGATTGAGCAAAGCATGTCTCTAGAGGTTCTATTGAATCCCTATATTGAAATGATTATTCCGTTCGTGCGCTGCGCCACACATCCCTCTCGTCTTCATCTAGAACGTCGAGGATGGCGTTGAGAGTTTTTGTAACATCCCAAATTCAATTTTGGGGTTGAAATTGATTAATTAAAAGTTGGGGGGTTAAATCCGTGTAAATCAATTTTTCCGGTTGGGTTTAATTGATAATTTTGGAAGTTTGGGGCCAATTGAGAATTCGCAGAATTAGGGGTTAAATTGATCAATTGGAAAGTTGTTCGGATGGACAATTTTGATCGAATTAAAAGTGGTGGGGCTGTTTTAGAGAGGTCGGAGAGATGGAGGGCAAAAATGCAAATGGCGAGAATTGTGATAAAACCCTAAACTCTCGATCCTTATCTTCACGCCCCCAACCCTCGGTCCTTCACGTTTCGCATCAGCCATCGAATGAGATAACTTCAAACGCGGTCATCGAGCAGAGGGTGACGCTAGGGAGAGGCTAGGGTCGCCGCAAGGGGAGAGAGAGAGAGAGGGAGACTCGAGCGGTGGTGCGCGGCAAAGTGGTGTTGGCGTACGGAGGAAGCGGGAGTCCCCTCCATCACGGTAAAGAGTTTCCTCCTCTGTTGTTTCATTGTTGCCGTCGAGTTTTGTTGAGGCTTGATGCGGCGATGGCGTGGCGAGCGTGATTGTGATCGCGGTGGTTGGAGCTTCGGTGATTCGAGCTTCGCGGTGTGAGCGGTGGCGGGGGCAAGCCACGGATCGTCGGGCGACTACGAGCAACACGGGAGGCGAGCCATTTGTGTCCGGTGATGCCATGGCGTACGGCGGTGGTGTTGCAGAGGCGTTGGTGTCATAATTGGATTATTGTGTTTGTGTTTTTTTTTATTATTTTATTATCTTTATTTTTAGGTGGATTAATAGAAGGTTATTCATCCCGGGGAGTTCTAGGAAATTGCTGAATTTTCTCGTGAAACTTTCTGTGCGGGAATAAGGTGAGTGCATGACCATAGGCGTAACTAAATAATTTTGATAATTGGTGTGATTTCGTGATTATAGGCCGTTTACGATCTATGGGGGTCTAGATCGGGTGTTTCATGAGATGTTTGATTTATTCGGTATTTTCGTGATAATTTATATTAATTATCTTAATTATTTGTTAGCCTGTAGATGGGAGGATTGCCTCACTAAGTATTTATCGAAATACTTATGCATCTCTTATGTGTTAATTGATGCAGGAAAAGAAAAAGTGTGACCGTGGGATCAGGGCGAGGAAGAGGGGGTGATCTAGACTTGTCGTTATTTTGGTGATTTTTATTAATAATTTATGATTATGGTTATTCGGATTTTTAATCTTGAACCGGGAATTAATTTGTGAGGTTTAATTATTTTCTTTTATTGGAATTTTCTTGAGTGGTTGAATTATTTTAATTATTATTATTTATGGGGTTTTAATAATTATTTGCATAAAAAAAAAATGGGTGCGGTTGTCTCAATTTAGTGGGTGGGGGTGATTGTAACATCCCGATTTCGGGTATAGGCGGAGAGGCTTATAAGAATTGATTTGGCTACCTATGTCACCAAAGTGCACTTATCTTTTCGGGCACTTGTCCAGAGAGAATTCCAGAGTTAAGCGTGCTTGAGCTGGAGCAATTTAAGGATGGGTGACCTACCGGGAAGTGATTCGCGGTATCGTGTGAGTGAGGACAAACACGGGGAAAAGATCACGTGGTGATTGTAGGGTGAGTAAAACAAGTATTACAAGCCTCCCGGACTAATGCACCGGCCGTCGGACCAGGGGTGGGGCCCACGGGCCGAGAGAGGGCATGGGGCCCACAGGTAGGGGCGGTCGGGGCGTTATAAGTGGTATCAGAGCCGAACCCAAACACGTGTGTGGAGTCAGGTGGGCTCACACCGTCTAGGGTGACGATCCTGGTGCGCAACGAGGACGTTGTGCTCTGTGAGTGGGGGTGATTGTAACATCCCGATTTCGGGTATAGGCGGAGAGGCTTATAAGAATTGATTTGGCTACCTATGTCACCAAAGTGCATTTATCTTTTCGGGCACTTGTCCAGAGAGAACTCTAGAGTTAAGCGTGCTTGAGCTGGAGCAATTTAAGGATGGGTGACCTACCGGGAAGTGATTCGCGGTATCGTGTGAGTGAGGACAAACACGGGGAAAAGATCACGTGGTGATTGCAGGGTGAGTAAAACAAGTATTACAAGCCTCCCGGACTAATGCACCGGCCGTCGGACCAGGGGGTGGGGCCCACGGGCCGAGAGAGGGCATGGGGCCCACAGGTAGGGGCGGTCGGGGCGTTATAATTTTGGTTTTGTCGTATGAATTAACTTTTCGCCGGCCGGCTATCCCGTTGTATATGTGTAGAGTCATAGATTAACTATGGGCATTATTGGATTTATGGAAATTCAACGCTCAAAACAGTTTTTAGTTATTTTCCTAAATATTGTTTCTCCCTTTGTAGGGAATGCAATCTCTCAACAAACAAAAAAAAAGAAAAAAAAAAAGAAAAATAAAAAGGTGATGTTATTAATATTTTCAACAACTATTTTTATGACCAGCTGCTTAAAAGTTAAAACAGAAGCTTTAAAAAAAAGAGAGAGGCAGTGTGCAAACGAAATACCAGATACGTTGAACTTAGACACTTTCTTAAATACATTGAATCAGATACGCCTGCTTCTAATTTCCGCGTCGGGAGATAATAACAAGCAAGAATGTGACTTTCAAGCTTTGTTAATCGCAATCCCAAATTATTGGTGTAGAAGATAAAAAAAAATTCATCTTTGGTATTGGAAAGAGACTACAAAGATTTAATAGATATAATTCATGTTCTAAAAATCGGCCGCTAGCCGCCTAGACGGTTGTCTAGGCGCTAGGCGGTGGTCCACCGCCGCGATTTGTACATGTGCGGTGAAGAAAATCGGTCAACAGATTTTTTCCCGGCTTCAATGTTTTTTAAAAAAATCGGCGACTAATTTCTGAAAAATCGGCCTAATTTTTGTTAAAACTTTGACCCAAAATCGGCCCACTTACTTGTTTTCTTACCCGTTTCTTGCTTACTCGACTCCGACTTCGTCCTCGCCGGCGTTTGCTCTTCGGAACTCTGATCTGGCTCAGATCTATACAAGGAAGGGAGCTTGATGGATTTTACCCGCTGCTAGAGAGACGGAGCCCCGAATCTAGGTTGGGTCGGTACGTCATCTTCCAGAATTTTGTCGACCCGGTTCGTCTCATCGGGTCGGGTCATCAGCGCGTAAGCAGCGTAATCCTGGTCGGAATTGTGTTGCGGGAACTTGAAATAAGGCATGTTGATGGATTTAACCCGCTCAAGGAGAGAAGGAGGCGGATTCGGGTTAGAATCCGACCCGGAGAAGTGGCTCGGATTTTGGGGAAGGAGAATTGTAGAGATTGAAGTTGATGGACCGGACTGTCTATGAGTGAGGGAGCTCTGGCTAATGGCGTCGGAGCATGGGTATGACCCGACCCGAAACCATCTTGATGCTGGTAGTGTTTCTTGGAACCAGAACCGAACCGGTTAGTGAAGAAGAGGGTGCCGATGGTGAAATTGAGGAGAAGAAAGAGAGTCGTCGGCGTAAACCAGCTGGATTTCATTGTGTATAATTTTTAAACCCGTTGGACTTAAATGACAATCTTTAACTATTTTTAAGATTTTGATGTCGTTTAACTATTTGTTTGTGTACTCTCAAGGTCAAGACAATTTATTTTTTGTGTATCATGTAATTGAATTTTTTTTTTGTTTTTTTTTTAATTAGATGTGAGTTTGATCTTGATTTATGTATGTTTTTAGACTGAAAATCAAATACATTTCTTTCATATTTGTTTTAAAAAATCTATATATAACAAATTTAATCATGAAAAATATATAAATTTTAAAATAAATAAATAAAATAGTTAAAAATTAATCTCCGATTTTTGGGTTAGGCGCTAAGCCCAACCCAGTGCCTAACCCGACCACCCGACTAGCGCCTAGCGCAATTTTGAACATTGGATATAGTCAATAAAAAATGCTAAATTTTGGAATGTTTAATTGAATTCGAATATTTGGTATTGGAAGATCTGTTTTAAAATGTACAATTTACAAATTCTGGCAAAAAAGAAAAGAAAAAAAATACTCTAAAATAGCACAAAAATTATTTTTGTTCCAAATCTAGCACACCAAATTTAAAATTCTAAAAATAGCACAAATAATTATGTGAAAATACACGTTTACTCAAAATAAATTCAAAATAAAATTAAAACATTATTTTTGGTTTCACTATTTTCTATTTAGGGTTTAGGTTTTTCCATTAAAAATGATTTTGGTCATTTTAATATTAAATTTGTGTTATTGTTATCATTTTTAACTAGTGGTGCTAAATTTAAAATAAAATTTATAAAATATGCTATTTTGGACAATTACCCCTAAAAAATGTTCTATTTAAATAGGTATCAAAAGAACTTAATAAATCGGCGGACGTCCTTGCAAAACAGACAATATCGAATAATATATCTTCGGTTTATTATTTTTATGTTTTTAATATAACTACTAATGATTTATATTATCTTGTTTTAAATGTTTAATAATATTCAGATCATCATGTTAACAAAAAAACAGAAATATCTATAACCGAAATCTTCTCAAATAAGAAAGATAACGACAACTTGCCACGTGACAATCACATGTTAACCTTGACTCACTTGTTGTCTACCACGTGTACTAACGCGCCGGAACCTTATACTAAACTCGCCAGTCTTAGCACACGTCATCAGCCTCATCAGTTGATAGCCGAAAAATAATATGACGTGGACGTTGGAAAACAAAATAACTTCTTTTTTTTTGTCGTAACTAAATAAACTTTCTTATATATATAGAAATATATCTGAAAAATTGAATTCAGCAATGATTAATATAAACGCGTTAGATTTTATTCCGAATAAAGAGTTAAACCATTAGAGATTTCATTTCGATGCAAAGTGAATCTAGACGAAAAGGTTTCAAAAAACAAAAAAAAAGTGAATCTAGACGCTATAGTGTGATAATAAACCGAGACTTGATTACAAATTAACCATCCACATTCACAAATCTGTTAAATAGAAAGTTAATAACATTTCATTAACGGCGTTAACTCTTCTCACCTAATTGAAATTGAGTTAAAAATGAAGTATATATTTTTTTGTCTTTCTCATATACTTGTCAAACATAATTTCACCACTCTGTCGTCATCTTTTAACATTTTGTCGTTTACTCCGTTTAGGTCTCTCTAATAAATCGCTATGTATAAATATATTCTCCGAAGAATAGTATCTCGTCAAATCAGACTTATCAAGAGAATAAAAGACGACAAAAGAAGAATATTAAGATGGTGGAGATTCGAGGGAGATTCAAGAGAATTGAGTCGGCTTTCAACGTAGCCGCGGCGCGTGCACGTCCCCCGTGTGATAACAGCAGCGAAAGCGATCACTCGCCGGAGGACACGGCGGATCTTTCGGATTTGGTCGCATCTTTTATTGAACAAGAGGGACAAGTAATATTACCGGTGAAGAATCCGGAGGAAGAATTAATGGATTCTTCGGACAACGAGTACGAGGATGTGAAGGAGAGGTTACGGAAGCTTCTAGAAGGTTTATCCGGCGGCGAAGAGCGGATGAGAATAGTGGCCGCGGCGGAGGTTTTTGGAAAGTTCGTCGGAGATATTATTCAAGATGGTTCTCCTAAGCGACAATTGATGGCTTTTCTACGTAACAAGGGTTTTGATGCAGGTAAATATATCTAATGATCTAACCTCTCTATATATATACATAACATATTCGAATTTACATGTTTATGTATTGAAATTAGGGGGATTATTAGAGAGGATTTTACTAGTTTGTGACAAATTCAAGGGTTTATAGTTAATTAACCCGTGGAACAATTTTACAAATTTCACAAGCATAATTAATCTTATGTAGAATTCTGATTTATGTTTAACGATTTCATGATTTTACAAGTTTTAGTTGACTAAAATCAATCAAGTTTTTATTTTCCATCATAGTTTCATTTCACTTCTTTTTTTTTTTTTTTTTTTTCATCCACGATTCCATTTCATTTCAAGTTTTTATTTTCCATCAAGTTATTTAATTATCGATACCAATTTTTTTAATGTTTTATCTATGATTTGAGCCATTTTTTTTTTTTGAACAAGGTGATTTGAGCCATTGCTTGTTAATAATATCAAATGGAACCAAAATTTCGAGATAATTTTTTTAAAAAATCCCGCTTCATATTTCATTCGGTGCATCTCGTGCATGGTAGTTTTTTTTTTTTTTTTAATGAACCGGGAGAAATCTGGACTTTCGGTCCATAATCTTTTCTAGTATTTTTCTAGTATTCAAGTCAGTTTTTAGATATTCCGATTTAAAAAATAAGATACGAGATTTTACTTGAAATAAGTTTTATTATATTACATAAATAACAATAATCTTCACCGTATATATAGGTCTTTGCAAGTCACGGTGGGAGAGATTCGGCAAGAACACCGCCGGAAAATACGAGTACGTCGACGTTCGATACGACGGCAGAGATCATAATCGTTACATCGTCGAGACAAACCTGGCCGGAGAGTTTGAGATAGCCCGACCAACGAAAAGGTACCTCTCAATACTAAACCAAGTACCACGTGTCTTCGTGGGAACTCCGGAGGAGCTGAAACAGCTCGTGAGGATCATGTGCCACGAAATGAGACGGTCGATGAAGCACGTGGGGATACACGTGCCACCGTGGAGGAGAAACGGTTACATGCAAGCTAAGTGGTTCGGTTCCTATAAACGAACTTCGACGATTAATCACGAAATGGTTAACAATAATAATAGTGGCGTTGATACGACGCCGTTTAAAGGTTGCAAGGAAGAGTTTTGGGAAGCAAAAGGTCTTAAGGTTATGGTTGGTCAGCTTACGGTTGCTTTTAACGCCACTGGGGTTGAAGTGTAATAGTTTATAGAATAGATAAGTATGAAACTTTTTGAATTTTGAGCTAACGTAAGCTAATTTTGTGTTTTGTTTGTACATATTTGTTAGTTTTTAGGAATTTAGGTAAGCGAATTAATAAGTAACCTGAAGAAGTGTGGTGTGGTATAGCTTTTTTATTTTTCCGTTACTACATACGTATTAGACTATCTACAATGGTTAAAGTTTACAACACCCTATTTTTCTCTTTTAACACTCCACATCATCTTCTCTCTTCCATTTCATTATTCAACACCTATTATTCAACACCCACTTACAATTGTTTTGTTTTAAAAATATTACAACACCCTACCCCACTATTTATATTATATTTTCTTATTTTCTTATGTTTTTTGTTGTGATTACATATTTTAGATAAAACAATTAATTATCGATTAAAATTAAAATTAAAATAATAAAATTTAAATAGTTTTATGAAATAAATTTTGATTTAAAAAAATACAAGTAATAAAAATAAGAAATATAGATAATTATAATTAAAACACATACAATAACGAAAAATTAAAATGCAATACAATAAACACACAACACCAATGAAACAAACATAATTTAATTAGCACAATAGACTCAATTCACAAACTTAAAAATCTCATTAACCACGGAACATTCCGAATTGTGCCCATATGTGTTTGATTAGATCTGCTTGCAATTTCGTGATGCACATTTGAATCACGCAACTCGGATCTAGCTCGAACATGATTTGCAAATGCAGGTAGCACCTCAGTCGAGAATGATGGTTGTGTAGTAGACCCACTTGCCTCAGATTGATCATAATCGGTCCAATGTTGAGCATATGTCTCTCGTTCATCCTCAACAATCATATTATGCAATATGATACATGACCTCATGATGATAGCCAGATCGGCTATGTCCCAAAGGCGGGCTGGTTCACGAATGATTTTAAATCGAGCCTGCAACACTCCAAATGCACGTTCGATGTCCTTCCGACATCCCTCTTGACGTTGTGCAAATAGCTTGTCTGGTTCACTTTGAGGAAGCCTAATCGATTTGACGAAAGTAGGGTAAGAAGGATAAATACCATCAGCTAGATAGTATGCCATATTATACGGACGTTGGTTCACGAAGAAGTTTACTCTTGGAGTATTTCCTTGTTCAACATCATCGAACACTGGTGAACGGTCTAGAACGTTTATATCGTTCAATGTGCCCGGACATCCAAAAAAAGCATGCCAGATCCATAAATCATGAGATGCAACTGCTTCAAGAATAACAGTGGTGGTTCCCTTATCTCCCTGAGTAAATTGACCTTCCCATGCTGTAGGACAATTTTTCCATTCCCAGTGCATGCAATCAATACTTCCAATCATCCCCGGAAACCCTCGCATCTCACTAACACGTAGAATTCTCTGCAGGTCATCTTGAGTTGGGGCTCTGAGATACTCTTGCTCATACAGTTGTATGATTCCTGTACAGAATCTTCGCAAGCACTCCAAAGCTGTAGTACCTCCAATTTTGATGTATTCATCCACCGCATCAGCTGCCACACCATATGCTAACATTCGCATGGCCGTAGTACATTTTGCTAATGGAGATATACCTTCTTTTTTGGCTGCGTCAAACCGGTGGGTGAAGTAGTTGTCATTGCTTGATAGGTTCTCAACGATCCGAAGAAAAACATGTTTTCGCATACGGAATCGCCGACGAAACATTGCATCGTCATATGTAGGTTGATTGGCAAAATAGTCGTCAATCAGCCTTTGATTTGCCGCTGCATGATCTCTCTTGAAATATCTTCTCTTGCTACGAGGTGGATAGTCTTCCTCTATTTTCTTTCGCCGCTCTTTAAACCGGTTGAGGATATACCTCTCTTCAATTTCAGCCTGCCTTTTGTAAGCTTCGACATCAAAAGGAAATTCTGATGGATCCATTGAGATTTTGTTAGTAAGGTAAGATTTGTGGTATTGGTACATCAATGGAGGAATAAGTCCCCATTTATAAGAAATTCACGGATTACACTTACCCTCAATACGGATCAACCTAAGCCGTTCAATATTGTCGGCAAAGATATAACCGTTGCTTTGATCACTCACATCAACTTTAGCTCAATTATCACATTCTCTGAAAAATACGGATCAATCTAAGTCGTTCAATATTGTCGGCAAAGATCTAACCGTTGCTTTGATCAATCACATCAACTTTAGCTCAAATATCACATTCTCTGAAAAATATGGATCAATCTAAGTCGTTCAATATTTTCGGCAAAGATCTAACCGTTGCTTTGATCAATCACATCAACTTTAGCTCAAATATCACATTCTCTGAAAAATATGGATCAATCTAAGTCGTTCAATATTGTCGGCAAAGATCTAACCGTTGCTTTGATCAATCACATCAACTTTAGCTCAATTATCACCTACTCTGAAAAATACGGATCAATATTGTCGGTAAAGATCTAACCGTTGCTTTTATCAGTCACATCAATTATCACCTTCTTCGAAATTCACAGATTACAGTGATGAAAAATTCACGGATTACTTAACAAATAAACATTATTGAAGTTACATTGGATTCTCCCAATAACATTGGATTACAGACAAAGAGATATTAAAGTAAATGATAAATTACAAACTGACACTTGACAAACACTGAAGCAGAAAATGACAGACAGACATTATTAAAGCAAAACACACACAAAATGCAATACAATAACTTGACAACAATTAATCAAAAAGATCGTGGCCCAACTTCTCCAACAGCATTTTGCTCTGGTCATCGAGATCCTTCTTCTCCTTAAGCTTCATATACATCTTCATCTTCTTTGCTTGAGTCTTTTCTTGCTTTGCTTGAATCTTTTCTTGCATCAATCGGTTTGCCTCCTCTTGCATCTTGAGTATTTTGTCCAATCGTTCAAACTCTTGCTCCTTGATTTGTCGGAATTCATTCATATCTTCCTCGACCGCTGCCAAGGCTTCACCCGTACCTTTCTTTTTAGCCTTTTTCTTAGATGCATCCCCCCCCATTGGACGAGCACTGGATCCTACAGAGTTGGAGTCACTAGCATCACTCTCGTGGGTTCTCTTAGATCCGCTGCTTCCAGAGCCAGTATTTCCTCCAACCTGACTACCATAACGTGGTTGATCACGGACAGCGAGCCATTCCTTCATTAAATTGAATTTTCCAGTACCAGCACTTGAATATAGTTCATGCGCTTTTGACAAGACATCATCCTCCGACCACCCGCTTCTTTGCATACGCTTAGCGTTATCGTATGCGCCAACCCATTTGGCTAATATTTTGTTCATGTAGTTGTAGTGGTTTCTGCATGATTTTCCATCACGCGGAGGATCAAATGAGCAATGTTCATTACAGTACTCAGAAATCTTACCCCAATATGAATCACCTTTCTGGTTTCTGCCAACAACGCTGTCTGTTCCAAATTTAATCCATCCGCTTAAGAGCACCAAATTTTGCTCAGTGGTCCATTTTGGGCTTCTCCGACGAGTAGAAGTTGAATTTTCTGCATCTGGAGTGGCTTCATGAACACCGCTCATTCCACCAAGAGCCATTTGTGTAGAAAATTCCGGAAATTCATTACCCGTTGGAGTAGAAGAATATGGAGGTGGTTGAGATGAATACGGCATCATCGATCCGTAATATGGAGGATGGTTTGGAACAGCTGATGGCATGAAGAAATTTGGTGGATACCCATAATTTGGTATATGTTGGGGTTGGTTGGAAGACTGATTTTGAAGCGGATAATTGTTGGGATTTGGGTAGTTAAAAAGGTAATTAGAAGAATTTTGAGTGTTAAAAGGGTTATTATTGGGATCTATTTAACTAAAACGGTTTTTAAAACCAAAACGAAGTTTATTGTAGAATAATAGAAAAGTTTAGTACAAAAATGTGGTTTTTTTTTTTTGTGTCCAAATGAAATGAAACAAGTATCTATTTATAGAGTATGAAAAATGATGAATTTTGGTATAAAAATATGTAGATATATGTAAAATTATTTTGAGATAATTGATGTTGAATGATTAAGGGGAAAAAACAAATATAGAATCTCAACGACCAATATATATGCACCACGTGTAAAATTAATTAAAAACAAAAAAGACCAGACCACTCATGTAACGACAAGTGTCTCATTTTTTGTTAATCAACATGGTTGATAAGTTTCAACCGAATATATGCCACATCGTTGTTGACTAGTTAAACACATACCATTGCAGAAAAAAAAAAATATCAACTGTTGTAATATTTTTTACAACAAACCAAGTAGTCTTAGACTAGTGTTAATTGACAATATCAAAACATTATTAGAGAGTTGGCATTTCGGAATGGTTTAAGTAAACCGACCAAATCAGATTTGTTTTGGATTAATTGTTTTTTTTCAAACGCAAAGTCCTGATTCAAGATATTGTTGAATCTTAGACTATCTAGTAAAATTGACGAATGTTTTATCACTTGAATGGTATTTTGGCGTTTATCTTTCTCCAAAAATGTAAGTTGTATCTCTTTCACTTCTATTTTACGTATAGCGTAAAGTGTTCACAACTTTTTTTTTTTCTAACTTTTTTGTAGTGCTTAAACCTTCCTTTCATAATTTCTTTTCACATCAAACAACTCTCTTTCAAATATAAATATAAAAGATTTTTATTAGATATTTAATTAAATATAAAACATTACATTTAAGGTTTAGATTTCCCTTATTAAAAAGAAGTTTAATTGTTTTAATATTACATTTATGCTAATAGTGGAACATTTTAAAATAGTTGCTATTTTTGAAATCAAAATTTGTTTTTATGTTATTTATGAAAGTGATAATAGTAATTTACTGGTAGCCTGATAGTTTCACTTTCTATCTTTTTGATGCTGCGACTACATAAAAAAAAAAAAAAATTGTAAATTTTGGACTAAAATACCCTTTATTACTATTGTCCCCTTAGTACTTAATTGACTTTTGCCATTTTTGGACTAAAATACCCTTTATTAAATGTAAAAAATGCAAAATAAATATTTACAAATACTTTAAAAATTCCGAAAATTACATATAAGATAAGTAATATATATTGGGTAATTTATTTTAGGAAAAACGAATATTTAAAAAAATATTCATTTTCTTGTTCTACGATTTCTAGAATTTGGTTTCTAGTATTTGCTCTACAATCTACCAAACGTAGAATATATATTCTACTATTTGTTCTGCATTCTACTGTCCCTATAGAATCCGTCATCTAGAATTTTGTTTTTATTCTACCAATGTTTGAATACATTTTCTACATTTTTCTTTATATTCTACTTTTTGCAGAATATAAGTTCTACCAATTTGTCTTCATTCTACGGAATGTGGAATCCATATTCTACCAAGCGGTTAACAAAATCTGAGAGAAAATCTAGGATCATGTGTTACACCACAACTGAAAATCTTTAGAATTTTTTTGTTTTTTTCCTTTTTGAACACGTTTTTTTACTTTTTTTTCTTTTAACTTTTTTTTTTAGCACGATTTTTTTTTTTTTTTTACCCTAGCGATTTCTTTCACGATTTCTCTTCTTCTTTGTTTTTGTATTCCTTTCATCAATATAATTCAAAAAAGCTTGATTTATTGTTTCTCTTACATATGCAAAAGAAGTTATTGGAATCATGTTTACACTTTACATTGACCCGTTTCTTCTCTAATTCCAACAAAAAAATCTGTTCTTAGTGATTGTACAAGTACCAAAGATCTCAAACAAATGCATAAGAGAGTTTTGGTGATACTCACCACCATTGTCCTGCATTGAAACCAAGAATTTTAAAGTTTGGCTTTTCTCCATTATCCCACATAATATCTGCAGGCTTCCTGCAATTTATCATCAGTTTGAGATCAGATTTTACAGCTTCTAATATCGAGAGAGTCAAATTTGATGAAAGGTTTTGTGTATTTGTAAATATATTTACGAATAATAGAAATTATCGACAGAAGACTGATCCACCGAAAATTCAAGCTAAAATTAATTATTAATTTGTACCCTCCTAATTGCATCATAAATAAACACTTTGAAACATTTATAGATCAAACCGATTTTCCAAAATCAAAATAATCTTGAATTGCTTGATAATCTCTATCAATGAAGAGCTAGATTAAACACATTGAAGACGCTCAACTAACTAAACATTCTTAGATCAAAACCGATATTTGCGAAAACAGAACGAACTCAAATAACTTGATGATCTCCTTCAATCAAGTTTCAAGAGCTGATTTAAAGGACAAAGATTCAGACACAAGTTATAGATGTAAACTAGCTCCTTTAACTACTAAAATGATGAAATCTTGCCTAGAATAATCATACATGTTTAACGGCATCTAGATTTGTTGACCAAAATAAAAATTTCACCAAACTAACTAACCCAAAAATCGATTAAACACAAGTGAAAAAAGGTAGAGCAAGAGTTAAATCCAAATCATGAAATCGACACTAAATCTCTAAATCGATTTGGTGAGATTTTAAAACTCTAGGAGCAAAATTAATCTCAAAGAGCGATACCGGAGATGCAATCGGCGGAGGGACGACGGAGATACCGATATCGGAGAAGAGGAAGATAAGTTTTTTTTTTTTGAGGTTTACCTTATGTTTTTTTCTCTTTTTTAATCACAATAAATTTTAATTTTTAATCACAATAAATTTAATTTTTAACTATTCTAAGGAATAAAACTGGATAAACATTAATATAAATACTAAGAGAATAATAACCATTTTTTCTCTAAATTTACAATTATCCTTAAAAAAAAAAGCTTTCATGACTCCTTAACCTTGGTGAGAAGATGGATTATAAACTATGACCATACTGCTCGCTTTCGATGTGAAATGAGCACAAATTTTGGAGGCCCATCAAAATACCGATCTTGGCCCAGTGATATGAGAAAATAAATAATCTTACAAATATAAAAGAGTGACGACAATTGACAAGGCCACACATACAAGTGTGTTTTGTTTTACAAATTTACAAATAATCACGAGGCTGCAACATGTGGCACCATAAATGATTCTTAGCAAATGTTTAATTTGTGTAAAGAAGAAAAAAAAGAAGCAATTTCTCAAAAATCAATAGAAATTATTTTTACAAAATAAAATCATTGGTTTTTTACAACTAAAAACGCAATTTATCAATTTTCTTGTTTTTAGATGATGTTATTTCATATTCTATAATATGTTATTTTATTTTATAAACTATCTAAATTGTTTTCATTCCAATTAAACGTTTTAGATGCTAAACACTAGGCACAAGAACACTCCTCTCCTCCAACACTTAGGACTTGATTGGTATAATTGATGGTATCAATTTTTTTGTTTTTAGATGATGTTATTTCATATTCTATAATATGTTATTTTATTTTATAAACTATCTAAATTGTTTTCATTCCAATAAAACGTTTTAGATGCTAAACACTAGGCACAAGAACACTCCTCTCCTCCCTTAACACTTAAGGCTTAATTGGTATAACTGATAGTAGAGCAGTAACATAAGCAGTATGCTGCTGAAGTTGTATGATCTAATTAATGTAAACATTTTAAGTGATTGGCAAAGTTGTGAATGATTATATATAAAACTATTTAGTATATTTTGTAAGCATTATATCTATATTTATATTTATGATATAATTTTTAATAATTATTTCATATTTTAATTGTATTTATTAAATTATATTTTTATTTAAAATATTATCAATTGAAAAATAAAATAATGATAAATATTAGTTTTGAAAGTATAAAATTTATACTTTAATATAAACATAATTTTTTGATATTATTTAACAAAATAAATTAGTCATATAAAATAATTTTAATTTTTTTTGATATTTTAGAGGTTAATGCTTTACCAAAAATTTCGTATGAAATCATAGAATCTGCAGTTTTTTTTATGGTTGATAAAAAGTTTAATATCTTTTTAAATGCTCTACCGATGCGCCTAAGCTTCCAACACTTTTTTTTAACGTAAAAGTTTAAAACACACAGTGCTGTTTTTTTGTTAGTAGGACAGGATAAATCTACAGTTTTTATTTCCTTCAATGCCAAATTGTTAAATAATTTAGGAGAACATAATATTAAAATAAGTAAACAGAACCATAATGGACGTCTTAGACCTTTCAAAATTCGAAGTCAAAAATAGAGAAAAACCTTTCAAAATTCAAAGTCCCATAAGACTCATTCTTCAAGAAGACTCTTGTTCTCTCTCTCTCTCTATGAAGAAGCTCGGTAGGAAAGGAACCGTTCATCCGTCGCCGGCGACTAAATCCGACGACCTCTTTCTCTCTCTCCTCCCCGTTGCCATCCTCTCTCTCGTGGCGGCGCTCTCGGCGGAGGACCGTGAAGTTCTTGCTTACCTCATCTCAAATTCCGGTGACCCGAATCGTATCTCTCGCCTCAAGAAAAACAAAGCCAACGAAGACGATCATCACTCTCCTCTTTTCCGCTGCGATTGTTTCAGATGCTACACGAGTTACTGGGTTAGATGGGACTCGTCACCGAATCGCAAACTCATTCACGAGATCATCGACGCTTACGAAGACGGCTTGGAGATGAAGAAGAAGAGAAAAGATCGGAGAAAACGATCGGGAAAATCTTACGTACGAGTGAACTCGGTCGTACCGAGTCGACTCAGTGAGTTAGGTTCGAGTTCGACCGAGTTGGTTGGTGGTGACTCGGTTGGTGATGGAAGTTGTGGCGGTGGAGAAGCGGGGAAGGAGAAAGGATCAGTTGAGAAGATTATGAGTTTTATTGGTCAGAAATTTTCTGGTGTTTGGGGCTAAGAAATTTCCAAAACATTTTGCTGGAAAATGGCGAGGAAATTACAAGGACAAATAAATAAACTATAGTTTATTTTTGTAAATTTTTCATGAAATTATTTTTTGTCCTTTTTCTTTTTCATTTCCTTTATTTTTCTTTCCTGTTTGCCTTGCAAAGGTTTGCTTTTTGTAATATAGATGTTTAACGATCTTGTTATTTTCAAATTTAAGTCACTGTGTTATAACCACCTAAATGAAAAAAAAAATATGGGTTGACGAATAAAAAAACTGAAAAGTGTGTATCATAGGAAACAATTACTCTTTCTTTAAACTATGCCTACTTTCACTTTTTGTTTGGCTTTGATCGATAATATTACATTATTATGGAATCGTAAATAACGAAAATTTAATAACGGAAAAAAACTTAAAAATACCTAATCTATTTAATATTTGCTAGAAAACTACACGAATTTAATTCGTTGTCAGAAAACTACCCGAATTAATTATTCGATGCAATTAAAAACCCAAACTATTAAATTTCCAGTTTCCCCCTTGTTAACAGCCGTTAATGGTTTAAACAGAACCGTTAACCGCTTTTAATTTTAGTTACGAAAAATTCCGTAAACATACCTCGACTATTTTTGTTTTGCCAGAAAACTACACGAATTTTTTTGTTTGCCTAAAAAATTATCCAACGTAATATTTCAGTGCTATTTAACACACCATGTTTCATACTTTTTTGGTTCCTCTCGTTCCCCCCTCCCCGCGAGTTTACTACTGTTGATGACTTACAACAGAATCGTTAACCGCTATTAATTTTAATTAACACGTGATTAATTGGTAACTATGAAAATCACTATTACATTCAGATTACTTAGATAAATTTTCCCAAATCGACTTGAGATCGATAAAACCCTAATTTTATATTCTCTTCGACACATTCATGCAGTTTTCTGACAATGAATTAAGTTCGTGTAGTTTTTTGGCAACTATTAAAATGTCGGGTATTCTTAAACTTTTTTCTCGTTTAATAACTATAGAATCGAAAAACAAAAATAAAGTAGAGAAATTGCAACAAATAACAAAAAAAAACACCTAAATTAGCAATCTAACCATTCATTATTCCTAACACTATTTGACAAATTTTAATCCTGAAATGCCCATATACTCTAAACGTAAGTAGCTCGATATTATCTCATTATTTTATATTTCTCTACGTCTCTTTCTCTCTCCCTCATCTCTCTATTTTCTCATTTCTCTCTCATGATCTTCATCTTCGTGATTTTATCTTCGGAAACAGCCTTACTCCTCCTAACCAGAAAACAGTACCTAATCGCCGTCGCCGGAGTCCACCACATTATCAAGCGGCCATTTCTCCTCCTCCTGCTTTTATCCCTTTATCAAAGGTATTAGATAATAGAGGAAAAGTGGAGGAATCTCATCCGATTTATCCGGCAAGAGAGAAAAGGTATATCTCCGGCGCGGTGTCTGTCGGGAGACGATGCATGAAATCAGCGTAACGACGGCAAGTCAATCGGAATTTTACTCAATTTCAGAAGACGGAGGAGTTACGGTGAGTGGTACCAACGAGTAGCGAGTTACGGTAGAGACGACGAGTTCGACGCAACGACCCACTGATTTTAACAGATGACAACATTGAAACTACCGAGAAGAATCTTTGCCGCCGGGAAGGAGTGAGGTAGAGCTTCCTTGTAAACAATTGTGGTTTACTCTCCACTTTCTTCGGGATGTCCCGACTCGCCTAACTCGCGTGAGTGGCTCGCTTCCAATTCTCCTCTGTCGCCTCCACCTTATAAACCTGATCGAGATCTGGATTATTATTAATTGAGTCATCGCGAGTCGGACTCGGTTCGTCTCTGCCAACTCTCTCGTATTCTCCGGAAAACACCAGTTGAATGGCAAAAATATTCTAACGGGAAAACACCACGTGTACTACGGTTGGTGGGTAGAAGATACTATGATTTATGTTAGTCGGATAATAACATATGTGCACTAATTATGATGGTAGATACTCTACTATTTAACATATCCGGATAACAAAGAATGTACACAGGTATAATGTTGTGTTATTGTAGCTGTTATTGTTTCAAAAAACGGAATGAGTTATGTTAGTCGGATAATACAATATGTATACAAGTAATGTATATGTTAGAGTTTGTAATATATTACATATACATCATTCTCTGTTTGATTCTCTTTGCATTTGGCTGGGTATTTTTCATGGTGTATGCCGTGAAAGACTAGAGAGTTTCATAACTTCTTTGATGGAGGTTATGTGATTCTCTATGTGTTAATGGGTTCGTCAATAGTTTTGTTCGAGTGATACATGTTTCCTCTTACACCCCCAGACACCTTAACATAAAAATTAACACTCAATGCTTGAATTATCCAATAAATCAAAAAGTTATGTGTACACTTACATTTTTATATGGTACAATAACTGAGTTACAAAGCTAAACAATAAGTTAGAGGTAAATCTACATGTTTGTATGGTACAATAAATAATTTAACAAGTTACAATAACATATAACTTGTTATGAAATTACTACATTATAGAAGAAAGTTTACGTTCCTATTGAGAACAACATGTAAGTTAAACAGACAATAATTAAGTTAGCGTGTTAACAAAAATGTTAGAGGTACAATACATAATTTAACGTGTATATATATCTCTAACCTTTTATTTAACATGGTAACTAAATTGTTGAATCTTAACTTTCAGATTAACGTATCTATATGCGTGAGAAGAATATTGATTCTACATTTCATCTTTAATCACCAGAAACCCCAACGTCTGAACAGTAAATCGCCAAAAATACCCAGAAACCAAAATCCATCTAAATTCCCAGAAACTCCACACCTAAACCTCACTATAAACACAAATCCAAATTGGAAAAAAACTAATCCACAGCCGAAAATACCTAAAAACCTCACTATAAACACAAATCCAAATCAACTTCCACCACCGTAGACACCTATTCTTCTATCTTCACCATAACCAAAGAAAGAGAATAAAGACTACAAGAAAACATGGCTTTTACAACGGACATAATCGATGTAAAATCAATGTAAAACAGGCTTTGGAACAGATTAGCGACGATTGCCAAATCGTCGTAATAGGATCGTCGTTACTCGATATTCGTCGTAAACACTAGGACGATTAATATTCGTCGTAAACCCGTCGTACAAAATCCGTCGTAATATCGATGTAAAAATTACATCGAGTTTACGATGAAAATTATCTCGTTGGTATATCGTTAGTAAATCGATGTAAGATTACATCGATTTTACATCGAATTATCGATTTTTTGTATCGACAATTCGTCGTAATATATAGATGTAAAGTCGTTGTTAAAGCGATGTAAAAATTATTCGATGGAAATTCGTCGTAAATTTTAGATCGATGTAAATTCGATGTAAATTCTTATTCGATGTAAAATCGATATATTATATATATATTTCTATTTATTTTATTAATAATTAAAATTATAAATTAATAAATTAATAACTAATAAAATTATAATTATAAATTAATAAAT
>PKMM01011661.1:382905-436564 GCA_002933915.1 Eutrema heterophyllum | reverse complement strand
AATTAATAAATTAATAAATTAATAAATTAATAAATTAATAAATTAATAAATTAATAAATTAATAAATTAATAATTAATAAAATTATAATTATAATTAAAATTTTATAAATAAATTCAAAATACAAAATAAAATTATACTAATTATCTCTTCTAGGTGAAACACCTAAATCACCAAAAAGTTCCTCGTCTGATCTCCGCTCCAAATCCGCTCGCTGTTGCGCGAGCGAATCACTCGTGCCCGATGTCGATGCTTGCTGCTGCCTCATTGCGGTCGCCAAAGTGGGGTTACTCGCGGCAATAATATCGAAGAGAGATTTGTATCCTTGGATCTTATTATCGTATACCAACTACTTTGCCCGCAAAGTGTTGATCTCGGAGTGGGCGGTGTTTAACTCGTTTTGCAACTGAACCAGATCGTCCAAATGATGAGTTGAGTAAGACGAGACGACGGCACTATCTCGGATCGATCTCATCCCTTAAACTCTGCCCTTTTTCTTCGGGGCAACTTAAAAAAAAGAAACGTTAAATTTAATACAAAATAATTTGGTAAAATTAAAATTTGATTATTATTACCTCTTCGTATATCTCGTCCATCTGGGCTGTCGTCAAAGCCGCAGTGGATTGAACCGACCTACCACCAGGTGATAGCTGCTGAGAGAGCTGAGTTTGACGGTCAACGATCTTCTCCATAGCGTCATTGTAGACCTTCTCCGCTCGAAGATTCACAAAAGATCCATCTTTCTTTTTGTGAGTTTCCTCAAAAACTCTGGTCATTGGAGGAAGTTCGCCTCCGTTTGCCTAACAAAACGACATTCCAAAAAAAAAATTGAATGGTAAATAGTTAATTTTAATTAATAACAAAATCCGAAAAATTGAAATTAACCAAAAAAATCTTACCAGTTCAAAGTGCCTTTTCGCAAAAGACGTTTGATCCGATGTATGTGGGAAAACCGCCGGAAGACCGTCGAGAAGCCGAACACTTAGCGGCCACTTCCTGCGAATGCGGATCTATCCAGTAGGTCTTCAAGCCGTTCCAAACTTCGGAAGACATGTATGAGGGCTTTGCTTTATCGCCATCAACCTCCCACTTCCTCTTCCAATCGGAGACGGTATTGTTGAGCCGAAGTTTTGCCTTCTCTTTAAACTGCGTCTTCACCATCTCATTGATCACAATGTCCCAATGCCATTTTTGCTATAAAAATAAATGTAAAATAAAATTAAAAATGACTAAAAATAGATATAATTAATTCAATAAAAATAAATAATTAAGAAAAAAATTATCGCGAAACATTTGAACCACGTTTCGGCAACGTCGTCCGGAATTGCAGTCCAATTGCGGTGAGGCTCCAGGAAATATGATTTAATGGTCTCAGACACACTCCGTCCGACTTTGTTATCTTCCTTAAACCTGAGAAATAAAACTATAATTATTAGTACAAAAAAATAATTTAAAAAAAATAAAAATAATAAATTTATGTACCAAAAAGTGTTCGGCGGCCGTCGCGGATCTAAGCGGGGTAAAGCATCATGACCCGGCGCACGCGAAAAATCCTCGACCGTGTATTCCGCATACATCAAAGGGGGTCGAGGTGCTGCTGCAGGTGCAGGTGGCGGCGGTGGCGCTGCTGCAGGTGCAGGTGGCGGCGGTGGCGCTGGTGCGGAATCATGAAAATCCGGAACCGCGGATGGTGGTAGAAGATGACGGGACCTCCGAATTAGCACTCGGTCCCGTCCCCTGAGTCAGAAACTGGCGATAATGTGTCTTACGTAGCCCCATATATCTAAAAAAAATTAAATAAAATTAATTAATAACAAAATTAATTAATAACAATCCTATTTAATAACAATCTTATATAATAATTACAATCCTATCTATTAATTACAATCCTTTCTAATAATTACAATCCTATCTATTAATTACAATCCTATTAATTATCTAATTCAAATCTAATAATTAATTACCTAATTATAATCTAATAATTATCTAATTCTAATCAAATTTAATTACTAAAAAAAAACATACCTTAGAGAGAGAGACTGGAGAGAGAGCTTTGTAGAGAGAGAGAGATTTGTGAGATTATGTGGAAGAATGAGAAATCTGGACTCGTATATATAGATTTTGTAACCGTCTTAATGTGCCATCGGATTTACGACGGAATCGTCGTAAATCCGTCGTTAAATTGAAACCGAAAATTCAACCACTCAGATCACGCGGCAAATTTTTCTCCACGCGGTAAATTTAATGTTTTTGAGTTACGACGATTTTACGACGGATCTGTCGTAAAATCGTCGTAACTTAGCATCGAATTTACGACAATTTCATAGAAATCTGTACCCTAAACCCTAAATTACAATATATAAATCCGTCGTGTATTAACGAAGTATATTTGTGCATCATAAACTTCTCAAAGTAAACAACAAATTCAATAACGATAATTGAATCTAATATATGGAAAATTTATTTATCTTACATAATAGTGTATAATATATAATGTAATTGATTTTTGTGATAATTCAAATATTTTTATACAATGAGTAAAGAACTTATGTAAAACAAGCTAAACGATGAAAAACCAAACCTATACAACATTTTTAAACCCTAAACCCTAAATTTTATGGTTAAGGGTATTACGACGAAATTACGACGATTTAAGACATAATCGTAGTAATTTCGTCATAACCCTTAACCATATAATTTGAATTCCTGGTTAAGGGTATTAAGACGAAATTACGACGATTATGTCTTAAATCGTCGTAATACCCTTAATGCAGAGATAATCGGAGATGGGATCGAAAGGACTCCTGTAGGTCTAATATTATTCAAACCATAAAATTCCAGGGTTTGGGTAATATTCGACCTCTGGGAATCCTTACGATCTCATTTCCGATTATCTCTGGTCATTTTTTGACGATTATCCCATATTCGGTATATATTTTAATTGTACAAATTAAGCAATTACAAAAAGTAAATCAATCAGATTAATCATCATCTTCGTCGGGTTCCTCATCTTCATTGGGTTCATCATCTTCAGGTTCATCATCATCGTCACTCTCTTCAAACTCATCGGAATCACCTTCTTCATCTGTGTCTTCAGGGATCAATTAGAAGAACGTTGTCCGTAATCTCTGGTTCTGTAATGTGACGGCAAGAATCTTGTTGCGTTGGAAGATCGTCAACACCAACAATTTTACCCCTTGGAGCTATTTTAATAACCGATAACCAAGTGGGCCAAGTGGTTCGAACTCGCGGATATGGAACGAACGTTACTTGTCTGCTTGTGATGTTAGGATAAATGGTTCAAACTTGTTGTATTGTCGTGATTTGTTGACGTCGACCACACCAAATTTGTTAATTCGCACCCCTCGACCGACTGTTGGATCGAACCAATCACATTTGAAGAGAACGCATTTCATACAAACCAAGCCGGGGTACTCCAGTTCGATTATTTCCTGCAACACCCCATAAAAATCTATTTCACCCCTAACACATACTCCGTAGTTGGTAGTTGCCCGACGAACGCCGTACTTGTATGTATGAAACACATAACCACGGGTGAAATACATGGGTGCAGTCGTTATCTTCCCGAGGGGGCCTTGGAGTAACTCATGAAACCATATTGGATATGCGGGGTCGCCATGATCCACCTATAAAAGGCATATCGATAACTGTGCATGTTAGATATATTGAGTATCGATCTAATTAAATTAATGAAATATTTATAACTATATATTAACTTACTTGCGTCTTCAACCACTGAGCAAAGTGACGATCTTTACGATCGTTTATTTCATCATCTAAAACGCTTTCAATGCATTCTCGTACCTGAATAACAAATAAGCTACAATATATATACATTGAAATTAACATCTTTATTTATATTAATTAATATGTAATGAAATATATATAATTGATTAGTGGATAATTAATAAATAGTTACGTGTTACCTCTCGTAAGGACTCATTTCCTCGCAATTTAGGAGGATGTATGTATGTGCGTTGTGCCTGTAATTCTCGTTAGACCACCAAACTTCCTTCAATTTCCCACTAAGACGACCGATTGGTGAGAACATGTCTGGGACACCCTCTACTGCATAAGTTCTTCCCACACCACCATCATCATATCGTCGGGGAGCCCGTTTGTGTGTGCGGACTTTTGTAGCGAAATAGTATGAAGTGAAGTGTGAAGTTTCTTCTGTCAAACTTCCCGCAACAATTGATCCTTCAACCCTTGCTAGATTTTTTGCCTTTCCCTTTAAATGTTTCATGAAGCGCTCGAATGGGTACATCCACCTAAACTGAACAGGGCCGCCTAGTTCTGCTTCATGAGGGAGATGAATGGGAAGATGTTCCATAACATAAAAAAACGCTCTGATGCCTGCATGCACAATCAAAATTATATATTGTAATATTTGAACACATATAATTAATTAATCTCAACAATTTTATATGTGATGAATTAAATAGCTTACCTCCAATTGCTTCATGAACATTTCGTGGAAGGAGTTCGGCAAATGCGAAAGGAAGTAATCGTTGCATAAACACGTGACAGTCATGACTCTTCATCCCTGAAAACTTTTGTCCCTTCTCAACAGATTTAGCAAGATTGGATACGTACCCATCATGAAACTTCACGTCAGATGAAACCCAATTGAACAACGATGCATATTCTTCTGCACCCAACTAAAATATAGGAACTGGTGATTTCCCATTGCTCATTATATGCGACTCATTTTTGTTGCAAATATCGGGCAAGTCCAACCTTGACTTTCCGCTGTCTTTGGTTCTTCCTTTCACGTTTAACACTGTATGCATGATGTTATCAAAAAAGTTTTTCTCAATATGCATGACATCAAGATTGTGTCTCAACAGATGATCTTTCCAGAACAGAAGTTCCCAAAAAATGCTTTTCTTGTGCCAATTGTGATTGACCCCGTATCCATCATGCATATTAGCTGGAGTGTGCCAATTTCCCCCACGATTCACCGTTTCTAGTCCCCCAAAATGATATATTTGCACTTATAGATCTTCCCCAGATAGATACACTGGTGGGGGGACACACAAGATTTTGTTCTTCCTAAACAACCGCTTGCTTCTCCTATATGGATCGTTGATTGGTAGAAACCGGCGGTGACAATCAAACTAACATGTTTTTCGACCATGTTTTAGCTGAAACGCATATGTCCGATCGAGGCAATAAGGACAAGATAACCTCCCATGCGTCGTCCAACCTAATAGCATTCTGTATGCAAGGAAGTCGCTTATTGTCCACATAAGCACCGCACGCATCGTAAAATTTGTTTTCCTCGAAAATTCATATGTACGAACTCCTATAGACCACAACTGTTTCAACTCATGTATAAGAGGCTGCAAAAACACATCAAGGGACCGCTTCGGATGATTGGGACGAGAGACTAAAATACTCAGGAGTAGAAATTCCCTTTGCATGCACATATATGGGGGAAGGTTATAAGGCGTTACGATAACTGGCCACAAAGAATATTGCCTACCAGACATACCGAATGAACTAAATCCATCAGTGCAAAGACCAAGATACACATTTCGCTTAGAGTTAGCAAAGTCGGGGTGTACCATGTTAAAATGTTTCCAAGCTTTTGCATCTGACGGGTGAGTCACTTCTCCTTCTCTCTGTGAATGTTATGCATGCCACCTCATCGATGCAGCTATCCTTTCAGATTGATACAATTGTTTCAACCTATCAGTTATAGGAAGATACCACATCCGTTGGTACGGTATCTTACTACGCCCAGAAGTTTGCGGCCTAAATCTCGGTTTTTGGCAAAATCGACATTCCTGCAACTTATCATCATCTTTCCAAAAAAGCATACAATTGTCAACACATACATCTATCATCTCATAAGGCAACCCAAAACTAAACACCAACTTCTGAATCTCATAGTATGTTTCGGCAGCCAAATTATCCTCTGGCAAATACTCTTTAATAAGATCAGCCCAATCATCCATGCAAACCTCAGCTAAGTTATGATCCGTTTTAATTGTCATCATCCTAGCTGCTAACGACAATTTAGACTGACCTTCTCTACATCCATCGTAGAGTGGCTCATTTGCAGCGTCTAGCATATCATAAAATCGCTTCGCATCTACGTTGGGTTCCTCAACAGTACTATTATCAGCATTTGTTTCATGAAATGCATCATTAACCATGGCATGCATCCTATCATGATCTTGACCCTGATCAAATTGATGTTGACCATGATGATAACTACCCTGATAATTTGATTCATCAAAATCTACTTAACCTTGATAATTACTAATACTATGATCAACTGCTTGACTCCTTTCAAAACCCTCTCCATGTTGATACCAAACATAATATTGCGGCATAAACCCTCTATTTAGTAATTGCTTCCACACCGTCTCAATAAAAATATATCTTGTATTCTTGCATTTACGACAAGGACAGAAGATTTTACCGCTTTCCAGAGTTGTTTGCATATTTCCGGCCTGATACATGAATATTTCAAGCCCCTCTTTGAATTCTTTCGTCAACGCTCCCTCCGAATCCTTTTGCGTATACATCCATTTTCGTAGATCGTATATAGACATTTTATAAAAAAAAATTTACAGTGTTTTTTTTTGTTATTAGTGTTTTTTTTTTGTTATAATCTTTCGTTTGATGTGATGATGTATTTATAGAATTTTTTTCAGAATTATCAACGGATTTACGATGTAAATTTGTTAGGTAAACATATAAAAAACGTGTTCTACCAAACTAGAAAATATCGACGTGAAATCGTCGTTAATATAAGTCGTTGTAAATTCGATGTAAAATTACATCGAGTTTACAACGTAAAATGCGAGAGTCATATTCGTCGTAAATTCGATGTAAATTTATATCGAATTTACGACGGTTTATTACGTCGTCGTAATTTCATCGTCACAGTACAACGATTATACGATGACAAATATTTACGACGAAGTTACATCGAACACATATTTCGTCGTAATGCCGTCGTTAAATCGATGCAAAGTTACATCGATTTAAATCCGTCGTAAACTTTCGTTGGAAATATGCAGTTTTCTTGTAATGAAAAAGAAAGAAGGAGGAGAAAGAGAAGAAAGCGAAAGAGAAGAAAGAGAAATGTGATAGATCTTTTGCTACGAAATCCTACTTGGATTTGATCTAATCCTCTTGCAACTTGTTAAACGAACGACGTGACATCGACAGGAGGACAAAACTGTCATTCACACCCCTTTCCGAAATAGTGATTTTGGTTTTGAAAACTTTTTGGCCATCTACCTAATTTTGACACGATTTATGTATTTCTATCCGATTGACTCAATAAAGTAACATTTAATTTTAATGATATGGAAAGTGGAAATAATTGAATTTTGTTTTTTGCATATTTGCGATTGGCAGCAACTTCCAAAATCACTGACTAATTTTTCCATTCCATCATTCGACGAGTCACCATTATTTTGTGTTTTACACACATAATTAAATATGAGATTCTTTGTTAATTTGTCATTTTTTCAAAATTTTATTAATTTTTTAACATTTTTCTAAAAGTGCTATTAAGATGTAACACTTTATGTACTGTACACTACTGTACATTTTTTGACTTTTCAGTCAAACCCCTGTATAGTACCGTGCGAAAGCAAGGGTGTACAGTATATGTGTGTATCAACAGGGGGGTAAAATCGTCATTTTGCAAGGAAAAGTGTTAGATCGTTTTGAACAATACACAAAGTGTTAGAAATTTAAAAAAGTTTTCAAAAAGTGACTGTGTACGCAAATACTTCATTAAAGATTAATAGTATTTTACTTGTTATAGCACATAGTAAACTCTTAGATTCTTTGATATGATAGAATGAAAAATCCAACCGAACAACACTTGTAAGTATTTTTATCTTCCAATTTCGAAGAAAATTGAGAAATGTAGAAAAAAAATTACAGAAAGATACAGTCGAGTTTGAAGTCCCCCAAAATCTTAGGAGCCATCATAAACACTAAATAACAAACTTATCAATCTAAAACAATAAAAATATATAAAGTTATAAACCACATAGCGAAGATTTCGTTTTAAAACCATCATCAAAATATTAAAAAAAAATTTTCTTCTAGTCTACAATTTATACATGCAAATTACCGAATTTGAATCCAGATTATGATATGGTGGCAGCATAAATATAAATAACTATGATACATATTCTCGTCATTAAATTAAACTTATTATCAACCAAAAATATTAAATAATAAAAATCATATGAATTATGGAGTTGCGTTATTTATATAATACAGAGAACAATAGTAAACATTAGATTAAAGGAATCACCAAAATATTTGGTGTGCCGCGCACAACCACCAACAAGCACTTATTTGCTTCCCATGAACATGAATTGGCCTTAATTACGTTAAAAAGGTCTCCTGACTATTTGGAATCTTATATCGGATACTTAAGTATTTTGTTTTTAGATCAAATAATATACAAGTATTATGGACCAAATATCTTTGTTCTAGGACATTTTGGTGTTTAATTTATGATATTGTATATTGGATATTTGAGTATTTATGATCATGCAGTAGTTTGACTGTACAATTGATATATATTGAATCAGGTATCGTAAAACAACTAGCTTGGGGTTTTTTTTTTGAACCAAATAATAAAAAGCATACGTTACCCATATTTAGAAAATGAGATTACTGCAAAAAAACTCGTAATCTTTATTTTTTTTGCAAAAATAATCCTCACCTAAAAGTAATGCAAATCAATCTTCCCACCTCCAAAGTCAGTCGCAAAACAGCTCATATCCATATCGATGATGTGACAGTCTGTGAAAAAACAGACATCGTTACTGTTCATTAATAATTTTTTTTTTTATCAACTACCCTTCTATTAAATCAAATTTGGCCGAAAACGGGATTTGACGTTTTTGACGGAAAAACGAGATTTTAAGTTTTTTTTTCATAAAACGAGATTTTTCGTTTTTGACGAGAAAATATGATTTTACGTTTTTGGCGGGAAAACGGGATTTGACGTTTTGGCGGGAAAACGAGATTTGACGTTTTTGACGGAAAAACGGGATTTGACGTTTTTGACGAAAAACGGGATTTTACATTTTTTGCGGGAAAACGAGATTTGACATTTTTGACAGGAAAACATGATTTGACAGAAAAACAAGATTTTACGTTTTTGGCGGGAAAAACGGGATTTGACGTTTTTGACAGGAAAACGGGATTTGACATTTTTGACATGAAAACGGGATTTGACGTTTTTGACGGAAAAACGGGATTTGACGTTTTTGACGGAAAAACGGGATTTGACGTTTTTGATGGAAAAACGGGATTCCTGTCTAAAACGTCAATCCCGTTTTTCTGTCTAAAACGTCAAATCCCGTTTTTCCGTCAAAAACGTCAAATCCCGTTTTCATTTCAAAAACGTCAAATCCCGTTTTCCCGCCAAAAATGTAAAATCTCGTTTTCCCGCCAAAAACGTAAAATCCTGTTTTCCCGTCAAAAACGAAAAAATCCCGTTTTTCCGCAAAAAACGTAAAATCTCGTTTTTCCGTCAAAAAGGTCAAACCTTGTTTTTTATGTCAAAAACGTCAAATCCCGTTTTCCCGCAAAAAACCTTTTTCGGCCAAACTTGATTTAATAGAAGGGTAGTTGACAAAAAAAAATTATTAATGAACAGTAACGTCGTCTGTTTTTTCACAGACGGCCACGTCATCAATATGGGCAGGGGCTGTTTTGCGGGTGACTTTGGAAGTGAGGGGTTTGACTTGCATTTTTTTGAGATGAGAGTTATTTTACAAAAAAAATAAAGGTTGCGAATTTTTTTTGTAGTAATCCCTTAAAAAATCAGTTTATCTATGTATATATTTTTCTTCTCTTGGTTCATTAGAGCCATTACCTTAACTTCAATCCTACAAAGTAATAACGTAAAGCTTCTATATCACTGAATTATGTTGCAAACTCTGATGGGTTTGATACCATTTGAATCAGATCCTTAATTATAATCCATTATAAACGGGAACAAAACCGACTATGTCGTTTTAGAAACTCATTATCCAGATCAAGTTATGCCATTTTAAACCCAAGTAGATTAGTTGTTTCATATTGTAATTGTGATATTCACTCCACACCATTGGTAGTATCATCGTTTTTCCTAAACCTATCAACATAGCATTTAAAGATTGGTGATTCCTTTTATGGGGCCCCTGAAAATTTTGTACTTCCTCATAATCATTCGTTTTGAACCAAATCTCACTCTTTTTGTAAGGAAACATCAAAAATCCAAAGCGAACGCGGATTAAATAATATTTGATATATGAAATGGATAACTAATACTATATGTATTAAACAGGAATGGAATCTGGTTTACGCAATATAGAGTATATTATATAGTATATATATGTCAGCATCCAAAGTTTAAGGTCGTTGGGGTTTTAATTTATAAATGAACATTATTCTCATTTTTTTTTTGACGTGAACATTTATTCTCATTTATGTAAAACAATCAAATAAAATTATAATCGATGTACTTTAATTTGAGGATGTATACTACAAGAAAACACCCCGATTTATGACGGCTATATTGGTCCGTAAATCGTTGGAAACACGTGTTTCCAACGATTTTCCGACAAACAAGGATCCGTCAAAATTTGAACCTTAGAAATCATGATTCGTTGAAAATTTTGTGATGGAAAATGTTCTCAGAATTCGTTGAAATTATATGTCAGAAAGTGATTGGAAGTTTTCTGAGGAACTCCGACGAATATTTTCAATGAAATAGATTATCGGGAAATTATCGTTAATTTTCTGAGAAATTTCCAACAAAAGAGGTAACCGGTTCTCGGAAAGTTGTCAAAAATTATTCCAAGGAATTTCCAAAGAAATTAATAAAATATATATAATTTGGAAAGTCGTCGGAAACGTACCGGAAATTTCCAAAGAAAAATTTAAAATTATATCTTTATGTAATAAGGAGAACATCATAGACAACCACTCATTCCTATCATAACATTTGCAACTCGTGAATAAGAGGTTGTAAGAACAAATCAAGTTTTCTACGAGGATGAACTGGACCCGGAACAAATATGATGAAAAATAAGAATTCTCATTTCATGCACAGAACCGACAGTAGATTATACGGTGTGACAATAACTGGTCATAGAGAATTTTTTTTTTGTCCACTGTCACATTGAAGAACACATCAAGTTTTCAGTGACATTTTCGATGACTTGCCGATAAAAGTACTCCATCAAAAAGTTCCGACAATTTTTTGGCGAAAGTTTTGGTGAATACCGAAAACAAGTTTCATAGGAAATTCCCGAAACGTTTCCAATGATTTTTTCGAAAAATTTTCGAGGAAACTATTTTGTCGGAAACTTCCGAGAATATACCGATAAACTTTACTGTTCATCCGAAGTTGGTTGATATTTCATCGAAAATTTCTGTCTATTCATTTCCTCTTATTTATTTTCATTCCTATTCTTCTTTCTTTTTCGAAAAAAAGTTGGAAATCTATATATATTTTTTATAGTGGTATTCTAATAACCAATGAGAATTTATAATTCAGATATGGTTTTTCAGAATTTTTAGTTAAGCTTACAACTACTAATCACCTTTTCAATCGTATTTTGAAAGTTTTGATGGAGGAACTCAAGATTGTTGGTTACTTATCATAGAATATAGACAATTAGACATTGCATAGAGATTCGGTCTAATGTTTTACAAAATATATATAATATAGATAAACAAACACAATGAATTGGTACTCAAGTTTTAGTAATGGGCATATTCCAACATTGGGGTTTACGAATAAAATACACAAAGAAGAGACAATAGGGCTAATGGCTCTTGTCTCCGTGTAACACTTTACCTCATAATCACATTCCTCGACATAGAGATGATTTATATAGTATAGTATGTGAAATAATACTTTTCATCAAGTGTTGCTATTTTGACCGAAAACATCGAACCAAGTCGTGGTAGACTAATGGTTTGTGGAGGAATTGTTTGGTTGGTTTAGACCATGTATCGATTTTCCGCAAACGCAAAATTATCTAACAATTCTCATTTGACCAGTCGAATTGGTATCATGTTTTAGATCCATTTGAAAACCCGGTGAATTGATTACTTGACGGCTATACTCACCCTGAGATTAGTCGGATGGTAAAAGCCCGAATCACCATCTGTTTTTAAAAAAAATAATCAAAAATAAAGTATAGAGACTACGGTATCAAATGGCATTTAAAACGAAACTATATTATATATTCTGGTTTCAAAGTTCGAGGATGTGGGATGTATCGTCTTGGCCCAAAACTTTTTAATCATCAACCAAAAATAAATAAATTATAATAAGACTTTTTAATTACAATCGTTTTCGGTTAAATAACATAGTTAAATTAAATTCTTTTTGATAATACTACGGGATTGCGGAATCGCACAAATGAAATAGAATAATTTGTTTAGAATGAAAATCGCACAAAGTATACGGCATGAGACTTAGAGTAAGAACTTGTCACGGCATGAGACGTGTTTGAAAGGCTTTCTTGGTTTCTATTTCGTAGTTCGTTCGACAAAAGTCAATGCGTTGTATTTGACTCTGTCTATTTTTTTTAGGTCATCACGAGCATCTTGGGGGTTTTTTTTCTTTCTTTTTTTCTTTTATATCAAAAAGCATCTTGACAATTTATACTTTTGCCCCTGAAATACTATCTTTAGAGAAAATTCTGTTAAGATTCGTGGAACACACCATTTGGTTTTTGTTTGTTTGTAGACATCAACTTCAGTTATCGTTAACTAGACCAGGAAATGTTTGAATCTGTAATAATTCTGGCAAAAATAAATAAATGTTTCTCTAGATATACGGCTATTATAGCTTTTTTTCACACATATGTCATATTTGTTGGAATTGTAGTTATATACGATGGTAATGAACCTTTCTTTTTGTGAAAAACTAAAAATGTTCTTTCTACAACTAAAAGTCCTAACATTTTTCTTAAGAAAAAGAAGTAAATTTATGTCTTAGTGAATCCACCCACAAATGTTAAATGTTTATTGTCATTTTGTATATTTTATCGTCAAAGGTTGATTGTCTTTAGAAATTTTTTAAGCTGTAAAATATTTCTACGTATATATTGACCACATTCGTAATAATTTTAACATTCAAAATGTCACATTCGTAATAATTTCTCACCAACGAACCTCTAAGAATTGCTAAAAATTATTGGCGTTGACAAAATTAAATCATCATATACGAGCTACCATCACTAGAGGATAGAGATGATATCTAAGCCTAATTAAGAGTGTTGAAAAAAGGGACTATGATTGCTTAAACCTTCACTTCAAAAATAATAAACAAGAAGATAAATTTAACATTAAATCAAACAATAAATAAAATATAAGATTAGGTAAGATTAGTTAAAACTTATCTGCTTTATACTAAGAATCTTTAGACTATCTTCTCCCTCAATTAAGAAAACTTCCTTTGGTAGTAGGTATCTCTTGTTATCATCATCATCACTTCACAATCAGTCAAGTTTCACATTATTTAATCAATGATAAATCAATAACCAAAGGAGGTTTGAGGTGATACAGGTCGTGCTTACGTAGTGGGCTCTCATTCATATATATCATTAAGAACTTAACTTTTTAGCGTCTATGTTTGAGAAAGAAAAAAAGATCATCAAACTTAAATAAGGCATATTAATGCATGATAGAAATACCTGATCATCATATTGAAACGTCTTCAATAGATTCTACGTAAGTAGAAAGGAAAAGAATTACGATGTGTTGTGACTTGTGAATATACGTTGTGGCTTGTGTTTTCCAGGTTTGCTCACCATTTATTTTTCAATATACTTGTGCTTTTTTTTTTGCCAGTCAACCTTTAAACCTTTTTTTCCTAATTAACTTCAAACGACTCAGGTGCTTAAGTTTAAAGAGATACGAAAAACAATATAAAATAAATGTGACTTAATTTGTTATAAAAAGAAGATACTTAAAAAGAAATATGTGATATTTAATATAAAAACATAACATAGATAATTAAATTTTGGTTTTCTTTGAGACATTTAGGTTTTTAACTTTTAGTTAGGTCTTTAACAAGTTCACCTACAAATTATCCATATAACTATAGTATTAAATTTAAAATAGAAAATAGAAAATTTTAAAATGTCAAAAAAATATGAAGTAGGAATTTGTGGATCTTAATTTTAATATTAAATACAACTTTTTAGTAAAGAACAATGTTCATAATTAATGAAAGAATCAAGTACATCAATGTTTTGAAGATGCACTCGTCTAGGGAATCTTAGATCATAAGAGTTTCCAGAAAGTAAATTCGAAATTTATATGAACATACTAAAAATTCTCAAAAATCTTAGTTTGAACAAGATCCTAGAGTCTAAATGCGTTTACTAAATATTCAAGACCACTGTGGGTTTGTCTTGAGTTTAAACGTGAAACTCGGGTGAACACTAAGGCACGAGAAGTCGAAGACTCTGGGTTGAACAATAAATCCCAAAATGCTCGAAGCCCATTTGTCTCGACAAGCACAAGGCCGTCGCGTGCTTAATAAGACCAGTTTTCTGTATTCAGACCGAGCTCGAATACGAAACACGAGGGGACAAAAGTACAAGTGTTGGACCGGTTGGTGGTGAGTGAGGATAGAGAGATGTACAACGTGAGGAACAAGATTTGTTTGTAATTTCTTGATGTAAATAAGTGATTCTATTGAATTTAGGGACAAGAGATCCTGACAAGATTAGGGGCCCAAACCCAAAACATGAGTTGGAACTCGTTAAAACCAAAAGTGTAATTTACTTTATGCTTTGTTTTTGTTTCCAAGTTTAGTCTCATTTCGTTCAAACGAGAGATTGAGAAATATAATGAGTTTCAAATGTTATAGACACAAGTTTATTCGAAGAGAAACCTCAAAAACACGAAGCCGGCATTTTCGTTATTTTTTGATAAATTATAGGATATACTATTATTGAGCTCGTAGTGATGAAGAATCTTCGGAGTCGGAACTGCTCGGGCTGTTAAAGATCCGAGCCCGGGCTTTGTCATACTCTTCTTTTCTCTCCTCAACGCTTCTCAGAAGATTCTGTTGTACTCCTGATCCGCTACCTCCACAACCAGATCCTCTTTTGGGTCTAGGCTTGATTGCGATTTTGAAACCCTCAGGTTTACCATTCTCAGGTTGCTTAACAGAAATTTCGGATAAGCAGACATAAGGAAATCTACTTTCCGCTGTTTTCGTTACCAGGATCCTGTTCTCGGATCCATCTCCTGCACCACTACCATTGTCCAGCTTTGTCAAAAATAAGGGTTACCACTTCCTACAAATGAAAGATAAGGCACATATAATCAGCCATATTGACGTAGTGAACAAATGCACCATAACCAAAAAGCGTCCTAAGTTCGTTGAATTCTCTAAGAATTATCGGAAAAATGGGAGTAAAAGGAAAACTATATCCTCATTTTATTAGTTAGATCAAATCAAAAGTGTTATGAAACTAACACCCTCTTGTTCATAAACGAATCATAGAAAACCCTGAAAACCATAATAATCCTAAATGTAAATGGATAATTATTAGGGATGAACAGAAAATTCAAAACCAACCAAAATTTATCAAACAGAAACCGAATTTTGTATTAACCCCAACCGTAACGAAATTATGACACCAAACAACCAAAATGAACTGGAACCTAATAATACACCGAAAGTCACTAAAAATCAACATGTTAGCAAAATATTTACAAAAATGCATTAAAATATACTAAACATTTTTATTAAATTACTTAATTAATGAATTGTATTAAATCTCATATAAAAACCCGAACCGAACTCGAATCCTAAAATATATAGCATAGATAAAAAGATACAAATAATTAATATTCATATAATTCTAGCGGATATAAGACGATTCATCTATTCCTTAAGAGAAGAGCATGCACCAATAAGAAACCAAGTGTAAGGCCGGCGATGATAAGGTGGTTCAAGAGACGACGATATTTCTCCTCGGCTATTTGGTTCATTATCCTGGCCAAGCAAAATATTAACAAATTAGTAATCTAAAATCTAAACATTTGATGCTTGGGACAGTTAATTAAGAAAATGAAGCTGATTTGATAAAGAAATAAAAATCTAAATATATCCCACACAAAAAACAAAAAAAATAAAAATCAGCGGAAGGAGGAATTTAGTTACCTGCACCTTCGATCTTCCAAAGCCAATGCTTTGAATGTTATCCAGTCTTGCAGCAATACTCGAGATCCGAAACAAACCAACTTTGCATTTTCCATGTTTGTGTGATACGATATATATGTTGCAAAGACACGGAGAAACTCTAAACTATCTAACAGAAAGGGAGCTACCGATCGAGGCAGATCTACTCGGTCGATCTGAGATATGATGAGGTATTGATTGGATTCCGATGGTGTTCAATCTTGAAAGATCCAAGACATCCCGGATTCGACATTAGTTTCATTAACTTGGGGCATCGTACTGCCTCCCATTTTAACTTGAGATTTAAAAAAAAAAAAAAAAGGAAGAGACAGGAAACTTTCTTGGTTAGTGATGTTCTTGTTAAAACACCAAACGTCACCACAAACCACTCTATATATGCATGATGTATCTGCGTTTATATTAACGCAGATACATCATGCATATATAGAGTGGTTTGTGGTGACGTTTGGTGTTTTAAGAAGTAGAAGTTTGAAAGTTCATTTTTTTTTTAGAAGTTTGAAAGTTGTGTGCATGGTTTTTAGTACAAGAGATTAATGTAAATCGATCTCTACCAATTTCTTCCATGTAAATTGATCCTAAATTAATATGAAAGATGATGACCAAAAATAAAGTCAATGAGAAGATATCATATTCTCTCTGAGTCTCTCTATACTTAGAAGTAGGAACTCCTTGGAAAGTTGAAAGATAGTAGTAGACTGTTGATATATCAATCCAAGTCTCATATCAGAAGTTTAGACAAATATTGTCTAATACATAAGTAATGTCCAACTCTGATTAGTATGAGACCTTTTGGGAAGGAGTCCAAAAACAAATCCGTGCGGGCTTTGCCATTTGGGCTCAAAGCAGACAATATCATACTAATGGGGAGTTGGACAACAGCGGTATCAGAACTGTGAATTTTGCATATCGATTTCACCTTTGCAGCTTTTTCCATTGATTCATTGCATCTCTTTCACTGCGTTTGAAGAACCCATGTAACCCTCTTCAAAATCTGATTCATCTTTGTCGACCTGTTAATTCATCTCATGTGCACTAAGCTTTGAACCAACCTCCTCTTGAATCATTCGCAACTACTCCACCTGAAACTAATGTCTATTCACCATAGCTTCTGAGTCCTCACCTGTAGCTTTTTCACTCACCATTAATATCGTGAAATCATAGCTTTGTTATAATTATGATTTCTTCTTGCAGCTGCTTCCGAGAATCAACCTTCTAATATCCTTCTGGTATCTATAGGTAGCTCATCCTAACCAGAACCTCCTACTCTCGACTTCTTAATCCAGATTCAATAACACGCATGAGAGAAATAACTTGTGTTCCCTTGAATCTCCGAATATCTCCACCTGAAATCAGTATATCCTTACTGCAATTCCACCCGCCTCCATGTAACTCCCTTAACCCATTAATCAATATGATTTTTACCTTATCGACATAAGAACATCTCCGAAACTAACCCGTTTCTATGTTCTTCTTCCTGCGAGAGTACATTGTCGATAATGGAGTTACCTTGAGCTGAGTCCCGCTTCAGATGATGTTTAGAAGTTCGCAGCAAAGTTTAAGCTTCTGCCCAGGTAAAACTCGAGTTAAAAATTTGTTGGATTATTGCTTGACTTGATCTTTGATAGTGTTTCATCTGCCTTAGAAACAATATCCTTGAAGAAATTCATTCCCAATATCATCAAAGCTTTATCCAAATATTTCATCTTAAACTCCATGCTTAAACTTTCATTAAAGCTTTTGATTTCCTGCAAATCCCTTGAAACCTCTTTAGACTCAATTTCTTCTGAAATTTCAGATTCTTCTGATGAAGAAGAGTCTCCACCTTGAGCTAATGAATCCCTTGTCACAAAATCATATGGAGTAGGTCCTTGAATAAGATTCTCACTGAATGTCACTTTATTTGACTTCTTCTTTTTAACTTCTTCCTCGGCTCTTGGCACGTTCACTTCACCTTTAGTAATTGTGCCTTGAAGATAATATAGTCCATGTTGATATTTTCCAGATATTACCTTCTTCCTGTCTTTTTAGAACTGAACCATGAAGTCACCTCCTTTATACCTGCAACCAGATTTTTCTAACATCCCATAAGAAATCAGATTCCTACTCACCTCCGGCATGTACTTGACATCCTTGAGTATCACTACAGAACCATATGGATTCTGAATTCGAATCTTTCACATTCCTTTGATGTTACCATGAGTGTTATTAGCCATCAAAACTCTACCACCATCGAACTCCTTGAAGTCAAACAAGACTTCTTTGTCTGGTGTATTGTGGTATGAACAGCCCGAGTCCATAACCCATTCTTTCATTGTATCTTGAGTGCTGACACTTAACACCATAGGCTCCTTAGAGTCTGTTGCAACATTTGCATATTAACACTCGGACTATATTGTGTTTTTAGTGGAAAAAAGGTCACTTCATACCTCAAGTATAATCATATGTTAAATTTAGGGAAAATTCCAACAAAAACCTCTAAGGTGGAAGCCACTTGCACTTTAAACCTCCAAAACTCCCATTATAAACCATGAAGGTGGCAACATTTCAACATTAACCCCTCAATGTGGCTTTTGATTTCGGAACCCCACAAATCTGGACGACACAGTTAACTCCGTTACTGGAACAATAATTTCCGTCCACGGGCATCAAAACTTGACTTAATTTTATATATTTTATCAAAATAAAAAATAGAAATAAAAAATAAATAAAAGGTAAAGTTATTGAGTTGTATCTCGTATGAAATCTTAATATATAACATAACGTCAAGAATGGAAATATGCTTGCACAAGAATAATATCCGAGATCTAGAAAATATCACTCTGTTACACACCACATGTGAACATCTTGGTCTTCACGGGCTTCACTTAAAAATCGGGGTTTGTCTGCAATATACAAAGAAATACATATTTATTTGTCTCCTCCCTATAAATATCAGGGTAATCTTTTACTTCTATGGCTCAGAATAAATTTCAGTCAATAGTTTTTTCTTTCACCTACAGCCAGGAAATATAGATCATAGCCAAAAAGTAGTCTAAAGTTAGTAACCCATAAGGCTTAGGCATTAGTAATGATGTTTTCAAGGGTAGAAGAATACCACTTCCGGCCTGGAAATCCAGCCATTGGAGCGCAGATTGATGACATTCCGAATCATATATCTCAGTCGCACAGCCAACTGAGAATCATCCGACAAATTCTTTAAATGTCTGAAATGTCTGTCGTTAATCTCTTTTGAATCCAGGCTTGATCCATCATCAAGTTCTTTGCCGATAGTTTTGAGAAAGAGGCAAACAGCTTCAACATTTTCCTCTGATGAACAAATTTTCTCATCATCCCCCAAAAGCTTCTGTATAATAAGAGTTGAAATAAACACACCAACGCAAAAGTTGATTTAAAAATGTGTAAGCTTATAAGTGTTACTTTACCTGAACAATTTCGTGAGCAATCTTAACTATAACCATCTTCTGCTTTAGAAGCTCACCAATCAAACGAAGATTTCCTAGAGCCCGGATGTTCGACAATCTTTCCATCTCCTTCCGCTCTGCTTTCTGATATGGTGCGTTCATCTTTCTAAGCTCTTCACTATGTCCGTCAGCTCCCTCGAACAACTGTTGACATAGATTCACCAAAATCCTCCTGAATGTGATGATCTTATCATCCCCAGTCTCTGTAGGTAGAAACGTAGGCAGCTTGTCATGGAGATCAGAGCACAAGTTAGCGTACATGGGGCAAAAGGTCGGCCCTAGGATAGCTTTGTCAAAAATAAGGGTTACCACTTCCTACAAATGAAAGATAAGGCACATATAATCAGCCATATTGACGTAAAGAACAAATGCACCATAACCAAAAAGCTTCCTAAGTTCGTTTTCTCAAAAAATTATCGGAAAAATGGGAGTAAAAGGAAAACTATATCCTCATTTTATTAGTTAGATCAAATCAAAGTGTTATGAAACTAACACCTAGTTCATAAACGAATCATAGAAAGCCATGAAAACCATAATCCTAAATGTAAATGGACATATTAGCAAAATATTTACAAAAATGCATTTAATATACTAAACATTTTTATTAAATTAGTTAAGTAATGAATTGTAGTAAAATATCGTATACAAAACCGAACCGAACTCGAAAAAATAAAATCGAATCCTAAAATATATAGCATAGATAAAAAGATACAAAAATTAATATTCATATAGATTCATCTATTCCTTGAGAGAAGAGCATGCACATATAAGAAACCAAGTGTACGGCAGGAGTTGATAAGGTGGCTCAAGAGACGACCATATTTCTCCTCGGCTATTTGGTTCATTATCCTGGCCAGCAAAATATTAACAAATTACAAATCTAAAATCTAAACACTTGATGCTTGGGACAGTTAAATAAGAAAATGAAGCTGATTTGATTAAAACAAAAAAAAAATCAGCGGAAGGAGAATTTAGTTACCAGCTTCGATCTTCCAAAGCCAATGCTTTGAATGTTATCCAGTCTTGCAGCAATACTCGAGATCGGAAACGAACCAACTTTGCATTTTTCATTTTTGTGTGATACGATATATATGTTGCAAAGACACGGAGAAACTCTAAACTATCTAACGGAAAGAGAGCTACTGAGGCAGATCTACTCGGTCGATCTGAGATATGATGAGGTATTGATTTGATTCCGATGATTTTCAATTGTTGCGGATCTTGAAAGAGAGGCAGAGTCGAGAATTGGATCTATTTTTCCGATCCAGAGAGATTTACTCAGGTCTGCTTCTCAGATCAGCATTTGGTAATAATATTAAGCGTTAAGACAGAGGAGTTAAAGTTCCTCGTAGAGAAAAAGTGATTTAGTTTTTTTTTTTGAACAATAACAAAAAGTGATGTTGTTAAGGTCTCACAGCGTTGATGCAGAATCCGATTCCTCGTGGTGGATCGTACAAGAACAATGAATTTAATAAAAGAAAAGGCAGCCGACGAGGACCTACATACAGTTTTTGATGATGTAGAGGACCTACATAAAGAAGAGGAATACTCAACTTTTGTATTTCAAAATTTTGTTTTCAGTCCAAAACGACTAGAATTGGCGGATTCTTCGACTGATCCATGAGTGTCTTAGGATGGAACTGCCAGGGTGTTAGACTGTTAGTAATTATTTACCTGGTAGTTCCATATCTAAACAAGATTTTTCTTTTATGCAAAGCGTTCAATTTCATTTTGGTTATAATAAGTTTGTGGTTTAAGTGAAGATTTAGTTTGATTCTATAATGATGAAATTCATGTGCAAGTTATTTATTCAAGTAATCAAATTATTGATGTCGAAGCAGTTATACAAAGGAAACATGTTTTGTTATGTCTTTTATCTATGGTGATCATTTTGTTCGGTTTCAAGATTATGTTTGGTAAAAATTAATGCATATGCAATTCAAAAAAAAAAAATTAATGCATATCTCGGGTTTAATAGGAAGGAACATGTGTTAATGATCGGAGATTTTATTACGGATAATCATGAGAAAAATTGGAAGAATGCGGCCGGCCACATCATTTATATACCTCTTCTGTTTTTTATTAATAAATTTTTAAAACTTTTCACACGTAAAAACTCATTAAAATTTGATTATAAATGCATTATTTTTGTGATTAACAATTTTCTATAACTCTAAACCAATAATAATTCAATAAAATTAATTATTTTTTTTGAAATTTACAATTTATCATCATTAACTAATAAAAATGCATACAAAACTTAAAAAATCTATCTTTTTGAAACAATTTTTTTTCTAAAACATCTACTAATAAAAAACAGAGAGAGTATTTTTTAACACTATGATGATTGCCAATTGCGACATACTCGAGCTTTAGATAACGAAGAATGGCATAATTTATTTTCTCACCCTAAGATATAGTATCTCCCAATGGTTGGATCAGATCACCGCCTAGTAGTGGCATCGGTTGTATCCGGTTTACATCACTCAAAGGCTTTATTTCGGCTTGATAAAGGATGGATGAGACAAGAAGCCATAGAGAATGGATGGCACGACACATATCGAGATAGGAATATAAGCTCTGTTGATCGCATACATACGTCTATTTCAAGATGGCGAAAAGAAGAGAATGCCCCCCTATGACAGAGATACAATTACGAAACTGCAAATGGCGTTAGCGGAAATTCAGGATGACGATCAGAATTCACGAGAGGATCTAAATTGGATTACTTAAAAAAATCAAAGTATTTTCATGCTGTAACCAATCAACAGAGAGCGAGGAATAGGATTAGAGGATCACAATAGATTGTGGGTGGAAGGAGAACAAGAGGTCGAATAGGTAACAACTCACTACTTCTGAAACATTTTTTCTTCGACTAACCCACTTCATTGTTAGGATTTATTCTTTAATCCTCCTTGTCCCAATCTATCTTTGATTTACGAATTAACTGAACACGAGAATTGTTTACCCAGATCACGGCCTCTAACCGCTACGTCTGGGGTGGATCCAGGATCCACAACATCCACTATGAAGAATCGAAAAACACCTCCGATGTGGTGTACAAGAAGATCACTCAGGCTTTACGAGCCGCCTCTAAGGCACTCGGAATCCTCTCGATTCAGGATTATGTATTTATTGAATTGTACACATGTATTTATAACCAATAAACCCTATAAACTTTCTAAAGTCTAATTACTGGCCCAAATCGTATGTTGACTAAGTCCGATATCTCACAATGAAGATGCAGTACGAGAAGTAGCACTGCTACCAAGTCTCTGGGCCTAATATGGGCCATGACAATCCCAAAACACGTATATAGTTGTGCCCTAATCCTCTAAAGACTTTCCTAAATCTGAGAATTGAGATCTTAATTGAGCAAGCAACAAGTTGTCCAAAACAAAAAGTGAGCAAGCAACGAATGACACGATCTCCGTAAACACAATATGCATAAACCATATATTAATATGTCCAAGATTAATTGTAAGGTCTTGCATTTATTTGGCAAAAACTGAAATGTCTCATATATGTATATATTACTTGAAGTTTCATCATGTTTCAAATTCGTATTTTCCCATAAAACTTCAAAACCACTGCTCTTCCTTATTGGCTCCGTTGTATAAAAAATGTTATACTTCAACCAATCTTGCGCTTGTAACATACCATGTCATGATCTAAATTATAAAGTATTCTTTGTTTTCATATATTTTGTTTTGTCAACTCTTAGTTTTCATATAAAAGCAAAAATGTCTAACAAATGAATAATGATGCATACGCATCTCTTTGACTTTTGAGGCGTCTGTTTTCAACACATTTAGATTATTAGACATTTACATACTCTTTTTAGCTCACTATATATCTTCAAAATGAGAGACCAATGATCAATAAGTTCCATTATAGTCACTAAACATTCTATATCATACAAATTAAATAGCCTATATCAAATCATAACATCGCGTAGATGCAAAATACAATTAAATAACTTATGAAACAAAAGAATACTAACCTTTAGAACGAGAGAGAGGGATATGGTACTTAAACAGCTTTGAACTACTAGGCATTTACAGGAACAGATGAGGAAGAAGAAGATGGTGAGCTGATGGATGAGACGCAGCCTTTAAGGCGATCTAGAATCGCGTTCTTTGTCTTCGTGAGGCTTGCGTGTGACGTCAAAGGCAGTCCTTCTTTGACACACTCGTCGTATTTCTCTAGAACCGCCACTATGTTTGAGAAGTCTGGCCGCTTCGAAGGGTTTTCCGACCAACATCTCTTGATCAGGTGAGCTAGCGCTGGCTGGCAGCTCGCCGGCAATGGCGGTCTCTCGTTCTGCTCATTTTTGGAAAGAAATATTTAGTTATTTGCGTCCTACGTAAATAATTCCAATATAACTTGTATATCACGCGTGCAAACCAAAGCACACGATCACAATGTAAATAACAAACGCCACTTTACCTTTTCAGCGACTGCAAACGCGGCTTGCACGGGAGTCATGCCTTGGAACGGAAGCAAGGCAGTGGTGAGTTCCCATAGAACGATGCCGAAGCTATAAACATCGACTTTTCTAGTGTAAGGCTTCTCCTTGATCATCTCTGGAGCCATCCATCGATAAGTTCCCATATTACCCTTGGCCTCTCTGCATTGGGTCTCAAGACAAGAAGTCCCAAAGTCTGCAACTTTCACCCTCATTTCATCGTTCAATAGTAAATTGTTGGACTTTAGGTCTCTGTGGATAACCCCCTGCGAGTGAAGATACTCCATTCCTCTTGAGATGTCTAGAGCCAGCCGTAGTACAGTCTCGATCGAGAGCGAATAAGGCTCTTTCTTGTTGAGGTACATTCGAAGATTACCTTGCGACATGTACTCTGTTATTATGCAATATACCGGCGGTTTCTTGCACGCAGCAATGAACTATATCAAAATAAGGATATAATTAGCAGTTAGTGGATAGAGACCTATATGTCTTAATTCTGTTTTTTCTCCCACCAAGATTCTAATTCTTGATAATGAAGAAAGGTTTAGACTTTGGTAAGAAGATAGAGGGAATTCAGACCTGGACGATGTTAGGGTGAAAGAGACGGGAAAGCAGAGCAACCTCAGACTTAAACTGTTGTTCGAGCTTAGCCCTTGTCTCTTCCTTGTGTGTCGGGATCCTCACCATCTTCACAGCTACGGCTCTCTGTTTGTAGATCCCTCTGTAAATCCGGCTGTGTGCCCCGGAAGCGAATTTGTTTCCGATAAAGAGCTGGGAAAGATCTGCGGTCCATTCCTCTCTTTCGCCTTTAGACGCTTCCCATGTCTCCACGTTCTCTGACTCTAGGATCATCGACCAAGATTCCATACTGTCGAATCTCTTCTTCTCCATCGTCTCACTTTCTGCATACCGGTTGGTTTTGGAGGAAGATGGGTTAGCGGATAAGGCCGAGAAGGAGGGCTCTGGAGGGAATTTGGATCTCAGAGACCGCCTGAGACGAAACGGGTTGAAACATGAACCAGACATGGTGAATCAGAGGAGATTCTTCTTGGATCACAAGGTAGGGTTTGAAAACAGAGGATCTAGGGTTTTTGTTTCTGTTAAACTGGGGTTTTCCTTCTGAAAGTATGAATAGATTTCAGGAAGTGCATGAACTGATTCAAAAACATGGGTTCGATAGGATCTCCCGAGAATATAGCAGCGGTTTCATTAATTTTCTCGGGAAAACAAATCAGAATCAGGGAAAAGGAAATTTCAAACAGAGGTTTTTATTAAGTTAAAACAAGAAGGATTATGTCAAAAGGAAGATACTTTTACAGGAAGGAAACAGAAACAGCGAAGGAAGCAAATGGATTTCATCTTTCTTTTTTCCTTAGTAGAACAAGGAAACTTTCCGGGAACATTAACAAAGGAGGGAGGAAATTTTCCGGGGAAAAAGGACACGAGAAGACGGAAAAGCACCAGAAAGTCTTGGATACAAGTTGAGTTTTGGAAGTTAAAGAAGAAACCAAGTGAATAAGAAACGGATCCAAAGTAAGAGATTTTCAAAGGTTTCTCGTGATTGCTTCGTTCAAAAGTTAGCCTTTTGAGAGAGAAAGAGTTATAATATCTCTCCTTTTTATATGAAGCTTATTTTTTCTCTAGAGAACAAATCAAATCGTGTTCGGTTCTTGTTATATTGGGGGATAGTTAATGCCAATTGGAGTCTTTTTAAATTAGAACTGAATTAACGAGTCACCAAGTTACCGACTTAAATTGTTGCATATAGTTGGATCGATAATCTTTTATTATATAAAGTTGAATATCTCAACGTTATCGTGACATTTATCACGATTAATTTATATCTTTGAAGTTTCATTATTGACATGCCTAAAAAATATTTGGCTTCTCATTTTTGTTTTTATATTCCTATACTTCATAAAAAAAACCTATTACTGTTTTTATTTTACACTTAAGTCACTAATTATATATTTTATAATATTTCAAATATACTCTTATAAAGTTTACTATCACATATAAAATCAAATAAGTACATTAAAATATGTAACGAAAAGGAAACAACAAAAAATGATTCGAAAAGGAAATTATCTATAAAATATGTTAATTATCAGAAATTTAGCCTTACTTATAGGGGAAAAAATGGAAAATGGAAACCAGTGTTACGATGAATCCGGAAAATAGAAATAACAAATAAAGCTAAATTTCCTTACAAGAATTATTGAGATGGAATAAAATCTATATATATTGTAGCAATTGGTTGAATGTGGATCTATCTTGAAAAAAAAAAAAAGCATTCAACTGTAGCATTGAGGCATGGCCACTAGGGCTCGGCACGGGTCGGGTACCCTTGAATTTTGGAGTACCATTTACCCGACCCGACCGACCCTTACGGGTAAAAAAATAAATTACCCTTACCCGACCCACAAATAATGGGTACCCTAGAAAAAATAGCTGACCCGCTAAATACATGACCATTTACCCTTATCCACATATTTATAGATCGTTGCCCTTATACGCATAATGATTTCGTATTGGGCTAGGTTGGGTTTGGGTTTTAACGTTCACTAAAAACATAGATATATTGTTAATTGAGCATAATAATTAGGTTTATAGTATTATCAATTATATATATATATATATATAATGTTATAAAATACAATTAAAGCGGGTATTTACGGGTTGCGTAACGGGTCGGGTATGAAAAAAAATATTGATATCCGATACCCGACCCTTACCCACGGGTAATAGAATTATGATACCTTTTATCCGATTCTTAGGTCACAAGTACCCTTTTTTGGAAGACGGGTACGAGTCGGATAATGGGTCAAAGACGGATAACGGGTATTAGTGCCCAGCCCTAATGGCCACTACATAGATAAGTCAAGTTGAAGGAACTCTAAAATTTTGAGGATGTTGAAAAATCAAACAATAATAGAAAACGTCGTCTTCTAAATGATGATCAAGTAGCTATCATTGAGAAAGCTCTTATATATGAACCCAGGGGCGGACGCATGTTTTCTAAACTATTTTCTATATTATGTCATATGCTAAAAAAGTTTATGGATCCGCCCCTGGATGAACCTGATGCGATTAAATTTATCTTCACTACAGACATGGGCAGGCAGACTCAGTCAATTTGTGAGTTTTTAAATTTAAAATTCAGATTCTAAAACTCAGTCAACAATGTTGTTCTTACGGTAGTTCGATTGGATATATCTTATGTTAATTTTTCATTAGTACCTTTACCTTGATGGTCATAATATGTTGAAACGTTAGTTTATAGTTTATACTGATGAATGATTCATCGTGACTGACGTTTTTTTAATATATTTTTTTCTTTTTCAAATAGGGTTCTCAGCCTACAAGTTCACAGCTAAAAAAATGGTAAGTATCTTTTTTTTTTCTTTTCTTTCTAACTACTACAGAAATGACCTAAACACTCCTTATCTAACATCAAAAAAACTTCAGGCTTTACAATAGAACAAAAGATTTGCAAGAAGATTTTACAGAAAGAGACAAATCCTGCAGTCAGTTAGAAAATAGTGCACACAAAAAAAAAGATATCCCTGGGAAGTAGTGTAGAAATGCTAGAGAAAAAAGGCAAAGACGTCTCAGTGAGAACAGAAAATCGAATCTTGGTACGTACGTATTTTAACGTAATATACACATTGATGCATATCTATTTAAAAAAATTGTACTAATTAACGAAATTTATTTAACTACTTTTGTTTATGATTCTATGAAAAAAAAAATTCAAAATTTTTTTGTACTAATTAATAGTTTGAATGATATATGTAGGCAGCACATCTACAGAAGCTTCCAATCAAGATAAAAAACGTCAGCTAAAAAATAAGTTTAATATCAATAATTTATAGAAGAAAAATACCCTAAAATAGCACAAAATTTATTTTTTTTTGTTTCAAATTTAGCACCCCAAATTTAAAATTCCAAAAATAGCACAAATAATTATATGAAAATACTTGTTTATCAAATAAAAATTCAAAAAAAAATTTAAACATTATGTTTGGGTTCACTATTTCCTATTTAGAGTTTAGTTTTTTCCCATTATGAAAGAATTTTGGATCATTTTAATGTTAAATTTGTGCTAATATTGTCAATTTCAACTAGTAATGCTAAGTTTGGAACAAAATTTTTAAAATGTGCTATTTTGGATAATTGACCTTTTATAAACTTCTAAATATTGATAAATACAATTTTATCATCACATTTAATTGACAATTATATTATCACATTTGTTTCTCAAATATATTGTATAAATGTATTTTAACTTTATTTTTTTTTTTTGTTCAACACTTTATTCATTAGATTAAAATTCAAAAAGTACAAAGAGAGAGAATTAAGCATCCTTTTAGATCACTACAACACAAATTCAAAGCGATAAAGATTAAAGCAGATAGATCATCATCTTGAAAGATGGACAGCGGATTTGAGTCAAGACTCAAATGCGTCAATACCTTCACCGCAAAGCCGGAGAGTTTGCAATTCGTCACAAGTGACTTTGATGGCGAACCTCTACCTCCGATATTCGTAGGAACGAAATCGTATGTCTCTTGTAGCCCCGTACAGACCGCTACACAAGAGGAGATGTTGGTAAAGACGTTCATAAGGTTTCCCGGCACCTTTCAAAAAGAGGGGAGTTGCTGAAATCGCCATTCCCAAAAAAGGAGTAACCGTGATTATCTTGACGAAACGACCAAGAGAGCTAACAGAAGATTTGGGCCTGAGGGAGGCGGTTGGAGGAGACAGCTTTTGACGGTGGCTGAACCAAAATGTTATAGCGGCGGAAGCGAATGGAGGCGGTAGCTTTTTACGATGACTGAATCGAATGAGTGGAGGAACGACATAGGTAGGTGGAGGAGGCAACTTTTGACGATGGCTAAACCGAAAGAGAGTAACGTCGACGGTGTAAAACCAAAGGTGCTCCATGAAGGAGAGGAATGGTGCTCCATGAAGGAGAGGAATGATGTTAATGATCTCTCCACGGGTAAAAACGAGTCAATCCCGAGAGAGGAACCATATATGCGCTTCACCAAATATAAAACTCGACCAAATTCTGCAGCATCACACATATGAAATGATGGGCTTGATAATGGGTCAAGATACACGTACACTTTGGGTCAGGTCTACCAAAAACAACTTGCCAGATTTGGAGAGAGAGAGCGATCTTCTGGCGGAGAGGATGTGAGTATGGGTCGGTGAAGCTTCGCCGAAATCTGAGAAGGGAAGAACAGCTGGAGACGGCAAGGATCCACTCCGAGAGAAACGCTTCCGGGAGAAACACTTTTGGTGGAGACGAGATTCAAGACCAGATCCATATCTGGATGAGGGATTGCGGCGGCGGAGCTTTAGTGGGTAAAGCCCTCCGACCATAGAGGCCGAGAAGATAGAATAGACACCCACAAACAAAGTCTTTGGATTCATCGGGTGTTCACAGAAGAACCCGCGAGAAGCTACAGTCATGCGGAGAGAACGTCGGAAGGGAAACGCCAGTGAGCTGAGCTCAAGAGACGGCCCCGGAAATAACAAAATGCAGCAGTAAGCAGGAGACTCGAGAAGATTTGCCGGAGTCGGCCAACTGACTTTTAGAGGAAGAATCTCAAACTCCATGGAAGAGAGGATGAGAAGCAGCAGAGTCGGAGACCTGACCAGCCGTCCTCGAGCTGAGCATGACCTGAGACAAGCCTAGCACCGTATCCTGAACCACGGACTTGCGACCCGAGCAAAGAAAGGCACCGGCAGCACCACCAAAAACGAGCGACTTGAAAACCAAAACAACAAACACACAATGCCTTTGAAAACTCAAAGAACTAGCAGCTAAGAGGAAGAAGAGACAAAGGGGCTACCTCTCACGGTGACGGTGAGAAAAACTGACCACCAGAGAGGGAGATTGGAACGATTTTGTAGAGGCGGCGGCTAGGGCAAACTCGTCGAGAGAGAAGAGAGAGAGAAACAAAATATCCAGTTTCAATGATATCTTTTTATTTTAACTTTATCTTATGCAGGAAGAAATACAAAGAGAAAAAGCCTATCCAATGAGTTGGTGACATGTCGTTATTGTGACGCACTAATGTGGAAATCTGAAAGTTTGAAACAACCGAGACAAGAAATCAGTTTTACACTTTGCTGTCAACAAAGACGAGTCGTTCTGCCACCATTTCAAAAACCTCCGGCTTTCTTAGACAATTAGCTATCATTTCGTAAGTACATACGAGCATACAATTCAATGCTTGTCTTTACATCAATGGGAGGAAAAATTGACTACGATATCAATTCTGGGAATGGCCCTTACACTTTTCGTATGCATGGCCAAAATTATCATAAAATTGGATCTCTACTACCGGTAGAAGGGGATATACGCACAGCTATACATATATGACACCTCTCATGAAATTCAAAACCGTCTCAACGCACTAGCAAGAGGAAAAAAATAATGAATCAGATGAAGATATTATGAGGGGATTAATTCAAATGATTGGCATGTACAACGAGCTAGCTAAAGTGTTCAGAATCGTCAGAGATAGATATGAGTATGGAACAAGTGAAGAATTCTCAAAGATTAATAAAGAATAAAGAACGTGGCAGACAGTTTGACCTACCGGAAGGAGATGAGATTGCTGGACTTATTGTGGGTGACATGTCTATCCCAAATTTTGACAGAGACATAATAGTGCATCCTAAAATGGATAAACCCCTATGGATAAGTATCTTACATCCATTGTACATGTCACTGCAGTATCATTTGTTGTTTCCATACGGTGAACAAGGCTACATTGAGAAAAGCATTACGTATAGGTCTGAAGGGTCTGCAATCAAGAGATCATATGTTATAATGCGAGAGTATTATGCATATCAAATACATACAAGATTATCATCTCCCTATAATAAAGCCCAAAATTAAACCACAATTCAAGCAAACCACAAATCAAGAAAGGATGTGCAAATCAAACCTCTTTTCTTGGACGACCTTTTCGCCGTTTTTATTGAGGAGGTGTTGTTGGATTAGGACACTTTGTCTTGTTATGTCCCTCTTTTCCGCAGTTTGAGCATGTGCCAATACGACCATGTCTTGTTGATTTGTTTGGATTAGAGAAAGACTCTTGATGACCTTTTTTCCTAGCTCTACCATGAGGTCTTCCACGGTTGAATCTTGAAGGTGGTGGTAGTATAGGTAATCTGCCTAACCTTCTCTATGCTTTCATGCCTTGGATTGGCTTCATACCCTCACCATACAGTTGATGCCACTTTGAAGTCAAGTAGTAATCGTAGACATAGTCATTGAGATCTAACCTTGTGGTTGTGATGATAACACACATATCATGCATACAAAGTATGCCATTCAATTGCCAATAACCACATCCACAAGTTTTCTTCTCTATATCAATGGTCCAAGCACACCCATGAAAGAAAAATCTCATGTTGATTTCATGTGGTCATGTATCTTATGCATTCTCTAGCTTTCTGCCTATTGCTTTCAATCTCTCTGTCTGCTCTTGGTGTGAACCTTTTCTTCCACCTCTTGGTTAAAGCCCTTTTCTTTGCATTCCTCTCCATAACTTTCTTCTTAACCTCAGTCAAGAAATCAAGTAACGGCAACCTCCTTGACTCCCTAACATTCCGATAGAAAGATTCTGACAAGTTGTTCAGATTATCATTGCAACAAGATCCTACGTTGAAGAAAGCCCAAGACCATGTTGTTGGTGCAGTACATTGTAGTGAATCATAAGCACCTAAGTTGTACTTCTTCAGTGCTTCTAAGTTATCCCCAAATGCCTCAGGTGTGTAGCTCCTTGCTATTCTCCAGAACATACGCTCAATCTCTATGTCCTTATGTGTTTTCTTCCAATTTTCCAGAATGTGGCGAGAACACATCCTATGTTCAGCTTTAGGAAGCTCAATATGAACAACATTAAGCAAACCCTGTCACATAAATCAAACAAAATCAGAATGTGTTGGAAACAAAATAACATGAAAACAAGAAAAATAAATTGTTAGTAACACACACCATATGCTTATCCGAGATGATTGTAATCTCTTCTCCATCTTCAAGTTCCAAATCTTTTTTCAGAAGTTGCACAAACCACAACCAACTTGGATTATCCTCCACTTCAACCACGGCCCAAGCAATAGGAAAGATCATATTATCCCCATCTCTACCGATTGCACCTAACATTTGGCCTTTGATATCCCATTTCATAAATGTTGCATCTAATCCGATGATAGGCCTACAATACTGCTTTCAAGACTCTTTCAATGCTGCAAAACAAACATAGAGACGATGAAATCTTTACTTGCTTCCAGGCACTGGTCTGGGAATCGTCTCAATCTCCATTGTTGAACCTTCATTAGATCTTCTTACCTCTTCATGATAATCCCAAAGTCTAGCAAAATGAGATTCATGAGAAACCTTCCTTTTAGCTACAAGTACAGACTTTGCTGTCCTACATTGATGCATAGTCACAATCATGTTGTATTATCTCTTGATTTCATCAACCATCTCTTGCGACTTGATTTTCGGATTAACTCTCAGCCTTTCTTCATACAATTGAGAAATAGCACCACTCTTAAACATCTTTGTGGTTCCCGACCTTACACAAATATGCTCATCTACGAAGACTTTGACCATCAGTTTGTTTTTTCTCTCTTCAGAAAATCAATACACTCCCCAAGGACATTTTTCTTCTATATGTTGTGTGCACTTTGCACCAAGCCTGTCTCTAGACGATTTATACATTTGGATATCGTACTCCGTCTTTAGAGAATACCTGAGAAGTGCATACTTGAATTCATCAGCAATGTTGAAGCACTTCCCTATTGCTAAGATCTCATCGGGATGGCTATTCAATGGCGTACCCTCTACTTCCTCTTCATCATCTGTTAATGGATCTTGAATGTAATCGTCATTCCAAATTTCATCACCACTATCATCAGCATCCTCAACTCCATCTTCACGACCAACATCTCCAAAATGAGAAAACCAAACATCATCCCCACAAATTTCTACATTCACAAACTGGTCATCATTCTCCACCTCTGGATTTTCAGCCAATTATGGCTCAGCCTCTCTATATCCAGCCGCATCTTCATTAATAGCTTCAAAATAATCTCCTTCGACATCTGATTCCACTGTATCTTCTCCTTCATGCCCATCAGCTCTCTCTTCTTCACCCACAATATCTCTCTCTTCTTCACCAACATCATCTATCTCTTCTACACTGACATAGCTCTGTCTTATACACTGACGTTAGCTCTCTCTCTTCACCGTTTACCCTAACAAGCATAAACCCATTTAACAAAGCTTCGAAACTTTCCCAAAAACCAATTAAACATTGTAGAACATGAATTAGATTTCCAAAAATCACAAGCTAACTTCTACATTACCTTTCGGGTTCACGATCGATTTCTGGGTCTAGCTCTGGATCCCTTCAAATTGGAACTTTGTGCCTTCTTCACATAGTTTTCACCATTGTTAACTCCAATAAGCCACTCTTCGAGCTTCACAATCGATCGAATCGACGAAAATCACCAAGGTTTTGTTGTTTTGTTCTCGCCGGAAATCGCCTTGGGGTTTCAATTTTCTGAGTTATGAGTTTTTGAGTGAAATCTCGACGGGATACGTTTTAGAAGGTTTTAATTTTAACGGAGTCCGTTTAGTAATTAACGATTGACTTTTTTAATCCTGATTTTGCAAAGTCAACTAAAACTTGGGGAATTGTTTTGAGCAACCGATAGCCGGGGAATAAAATAACCGATTGCAAATAGGTGGGAAATTAAATAATTTCTCTATCTTCTTCCTTAAAAGTGAAGACACTCTTACTGAGAAAGAGTGTTTCCTCTTATATCTAAACAATGCGATGTCGTTTGTATATAAGTGAAGCCTTACATTAGGGTTTCTTCTATCAATGAACATTTCCTCTTATCATCTCTCGCCTCTTTCCCTTTTCTCAATCTGATTCTATCTTCTTCTCTTCTTCACTTCACGCGACTTTCCTGTAAGTATCTGGGTTTTCTTAGTTTCTTTCACTCTGTCTATTCATCAAATTTTGGGAGAGATTCCGAGATCTCGAAATTTTGGGTTTTGCTTAGAATCAAGTGTTTTTTCGGGGGAGATTTGATATGGGGAAATCTGGAGGAAGGAAGAAAAAGGCTAGTGTTGGTAATTCGAATTCGAATCCGAATCCGAATCAGGTCAATTCGTCTGAAGCTTCGGGATTATCCAAGCCAAGGATTGTTAATGGTGGTACCGATGCTTCGATATTCTTGAAACGTGCACATGAGCTTAAGGAAGAAGGCAATAAAAAGTTCCAGGGAAGAGATTACGTTGGTGCTCTTGAGCAATACGAGAACGGGATTGAGCTTATTCCCAAGAATCACCCAGATCGAGCCTTGTTCCATAGCAATCGAGCTGCCTGTTTGATGCAGATGAAGCCAATAGATTACGAATCCGTCATCTCTGAATGTACATCGGCTCTTAAAGTCCAGCCTGGTTTCACTCGAGCTTTGCTTAGAAGAGCAAAAGCTTACGAAGCTCTAGGGAAGTATGATTTGGCTGTTGAGGATGTGAATGTGTTGTTAGGTTCTGATCCCAATCACAAAGATGCAGGAGACATTTCGCGGCGGTTAAGTAACCGCGCTTTGAGTCCTCAGCAAGATTTGCAGAGCCGTCCTTCACCTGCAGCTCTTGGTGCCTCGGCTGCATTAGGCAGTCCGATTGCTGGACTTGGTCCTTGTTTACCTTCTCGTCCTGTCCTTAAAAAGGGAGCTGCTTCGCCTGTCACATTGCCTAGTACTAACAATGGTAGGGTAGAGCGTTCACAGGTGATGAATCCGGTAACAGAAAATGGATCGGTGAGTAAGACTCAGGCGTCAAAAGTTGTGTCTTCTTCATCTGTGGCGGTTGTTGGGAAGGTTCAGGAGAAGATAATTCAGTGGAGGCCGTTGAAGTTTGTTTATGATCATGACATAAGGTTGGGTCAAATGCCTGTGAATTGTAGGTTTAAGGTATTGAGAGAGATTGTGAGCAATCGTTTCCCGTCTTCCAAGGCGGTTTTGATTAAGTATAAGGACAATGATGGCGATTTGGTGACTATAACTTGTACTGCAGAGCTGAAACTGGCGGAATCTGCTGCTGATAGTCTTTTGACAAAAGAACCTGATACTGATAAATCTGATTCTGTTGGGATGTTGAGATTGCATGTTGTTGATGTGAGTCCTGAGCAAGAGCCGTTGTTGCTAGAAGAAGATGAGGAAGAGAAGCATGTTGTAGAAGAAGTCGTTTCATATCCGAGCGAATCAGTATTGGAAACAGAGATCGACAACGAGAAGGCGGATAAGGAAGTCGAAAAGGAGAAAGCGGGTTCTTCTGAAGATCCCGAGACCAAGGAATTGGAGATGGATGATTGGTTGTTTGATTTTGCTCATCTTTTCCGTACTCATGTCGGTATTGACCCTGATGCTCATATCGATTTGCACGAGCTGGGAATGGAGCTCTGCTCAGAGGCGCTCGAAGAATCAGTCACAAGCGAAAAAGCTCAACCTCTGTTCGATAAAGCTTCTGCGAAATTCCAGGAAGTGGCTGCTTTAGCTTTCTTCAACTGGGGAAATGTTCACATGTGTGCTGCTAGAAAGCGGATTCCTTTGGACGAATCTGCAGGAAAAGAAGTGGTTGCATCACAGCTTCAAACCGCTTATGAGTGGGTGAAAGAGAGATACACATTGGCAAAGGATAAGTATGAATACGCACTCTCAATCAAACCCGATTTTTATGAGGGTTTGCTTGCGTTAGGACAGCAACAATTTGAAATGGCGAAGCTACACTGGTCTTACTTGCTAGCTCAGAAGATCGATATCTTGGGTTGGGATCCAGCAGAAACCCTAAAACTCTTTGACAGCGCAGAGGAGAAGATGAAAGACGCTACAGAGATGTGGGAGAAGCTTGAAGAACAGAGAATGAATGATCTTAAAGACCCGATTTCAAACAAGAAAGAGGAAGTTTCAAAGAGGAGAAAGAAACAAGGAGGAGATGGGAATGAAGAGGTTTCAGATACAATCACAGCCGAGGAAGCAGCAGAACAAGCGACTGCAATGAGATCGCAGATCCATTTGTTTTGGGGCAACATGCTGTTTGAAAGATCCCAAGTTGAATGCAAAATCAGGATTGATGGTTGGAAGAAGAACCTGGATTCAGCTGTTGAAAGGTTTAAACTTGCAGGTGCTTCTGAAGCTGACATAGCAATGGTTGTTAAGAACCATTGTTCCAATGAAGCTGCAGCTAATGAAGGCGATGAGAAAAAGGTACCTGCACCTTGAAACCGTTGATTCGAACTAGATATTCAATCTCATTAGCTATTAAGCAGAAACCAATTCTCGCATAATGAATGGTTGTGTGACTGGAAAACGAACCTCGTGTGGAATGATGAAATCATTCGTATAACTTATGTTCTTGCTGGATTTGATGATTCACACTTGAATGGATTTTTTGAAGTTTATCTTCTTCACCTCAAAGGTGATAAATTTTCCAGGGCACTTGTTTGATATATTTGTAAACTCCGTTAAAAGTTTCAAGCTTTTAATATTTGTTTTGTTTTTGCTTTAATGATAAAAGCTTCTTAAGCTTCATTAGTGTTAAGGTCTTATTTCTGAAACAGAGAGCTTCACTTGATTTGATGATAAACATTAAACACATTGAAACTCTTAGAACTCTTCTCAGATTATTATTATTATCTTCCATAAACATAAACACCCCACACTTTAAACACACCATTGACCAACAATGAATAACCAAGTTCTTAATTATATAAACACTAATCTCAGTCTTAACTTATTGACTTAAACACAACACAAAAACCATAGTCTTCCTTTCTTTGCTTCACTCGAACTCTCAACTCCGTTTTTAGAAAGTCTCTACGGCTGCTGTTGGGTTCAATTCTGTAACTGCAGAAGCATTCTTCATTGCCTCGAACCGTGGCTCCTTAGGCTGAAACTTGACCCCTGCGTAGAGCTTCATGTAGTCATCAAAGACAAAACTCGGGTACTCGGTTTCTTTCCCGACAAGCGATGAAGCTGGAGAGATCTCGGCATCGCTTCCTGGATTGTAGAACGATGCAATGGACATTCTGTTTCCTTCTTTTTGAGTCACCACACGGTGCATCACACTCTTGTACTTGCCGTTGGTTATCACCTACACTCAATTAAGAAGATACTTCAGGTCAAACCTTAATTATTTCCCCCAAAAAAAAAAAAAATTCATTTGAGAATGCAAATGTCGTTTTCCGTTTAAATTTAGTCCGGTTTTGGTAAAGACATTTAGAGACTACTTTCCCCTAATTTCATTAAACCGGGACTGAAACAAAACCCAATTGCACCTACATAGTTATACCGGATAACAACCATTTACAACCTCCAAATATCCCAAACCCACTTGACAAAAAGGCCAGTCTTCCGGTTTAACGCGGTTACAACGTTCAAAAACAGTTTCCCCCAATTTCATCAGACCAATACCAAACCAAAACCCAATTTCAATACCAAAACATTGTGTCTTCTAGCAAAGATCTTTTGAAAATGTGGTGTGAACATAAACATACCTCAAGTTGGTCACCAAGATTGATGACAATGGAGTGGTTGAGTGGAGGAACATCGACCCAGTCACCATCTTTAAGAAGCTGGAGACCACTGACCTTGTCGTCTTGAAACAACAAGATGAGGCCTCCTGCATCAGTGTGGGCCCTAAGACCTTTGATCATCTCTGGTTTAGGACAAGGTGGATAATTGCTCACCTTTGTCCCAAAGGTTGGACCTTTTGTTCCATGAAACACTTTCTTCAAGTACCCTTTTTCTAAACCTAGATTCTCACACAATAGGTCCAACAAATCCTCTGCAAGATTCTCCAATCTCTTCCCAAAGTCTTTCATGGTCGTCCTGCAAAAATCAAAACATTTTAGTAATTCAATTGAATATTTCAGTATTACCAAAAAATATATAAAATAGAAGTAGTGTTTCAGTATGCTTCTTTTAAGAAAGTGTCTTGAGTTTTAAGAGTTTTTTTGTCAATTTTTTTTCCATTAAAGAGGAAAAAAAAATAGAGGTTCTGAGTGAAATATATATTTTTTTTAAATTCTTTTAACCAACTAACAAAGAAAAAAATATTTCTTACCAATAAAATATCACAAAAACCTTTTTAGGTAATTAAAAAGAGGTAGAGTGGATAATCGAAATTTGGTTTAGTAATATGCGGTTTGTTTCTCTTTTTTTTTTTTTTAATAATTGTGGCCCTACTAAAAATTAAATTGGTATTGATGTAAGCTGAAATTTTTTTATGGGTTTAGGGGGATATTGAATTGATGACTAGTTAATTTTTTTCCATAGAAGAACAAAAATCTCACATATATATATATATAACATATGATTCAAAGTTGTTTTTTAATAAATAAAAATATATATATGTACCGGTATTCATCAGACATATCAGGAATGTCGTTGAGATTGGATTGAGGAAGGTGACGAAGGTAGAAAGTGCTTTCCCAATCGACATCCTCAACTTCTGTCTCAAGATTATCCAAACCTTTGGACTTAAGCATGTCGTTGAACTTTTGTTCCATTGATTTCTTGTAATGTTCTTTTGTCATCTTCTCGACGTTGTCCATTAAATCATGTGGTAACCCATGGTTCACTATCTGAAAAATCAAATCAACCCAAAACAAAAAAAAAATCCACGTTACCATTAAGTAGACACCATCTTAAAAAGCTAGCTATAATCATATACTAAAAGACACATGTATAAGTTTTACCTCAAAGAAGCCCCAATTCTCACAAGCATCGTTGATTAAAGCCATGGTTTGGTCTCTCTCTTCACCATTCAGCTTAGACAAGTCTACAACTGGAAACTTAATGTTCTTCTCCATCTCTCTCTTCTTTGAAAGTCTTTGTCTGAAGTAGCAAGTTGTGTGTGTTGTTGATTGTTTTGATGTAAAGCGTACTTGAGGGAATGAGAGAGGGTTGCTATTTATAGGCGCAAAAGAGGTGAAATCAAATTAAAAAAAATGTAAGAAAATATGTGTGATGGTCATATAGACTCATAGATAAGATGTATAAATGATTCATTCAAATAGATATAAAAATAAAATAAAGTAAATGAAACAGAAGTTCGTGGAGCATGTATGTGAGCACATCTATAGTGGACCCCTACCCTCTTTTTCTTTATGAGATTGATTCATTTGGCATTTTCCTTTTGGGTCTCTATTTATGCAATTCAATTGGTTTCTTTTTTCTAATTTTTTCAAATATTGTTATTTGAAATAATTAGAATGGTTTACAAATAAGAAAATTCAAAGGAGTCTATTACACTACTTGAGTCTATCCGTTCGGATCATAACCAAATATAATGAATAGTGGTTGAAAAAAGGCAAATATTACTATCACTTGTAGACTTGTAGTCATCCTCAATATGCCGATGTTGAAAAGTTCATCATCTATATGACTATATCGCACGTTAAAATGATCGAATATATATATATATATATATATATCGTTATTTATTACTTCAATCTATGAAATCTTTCTTAAAACAGCAGTACTGTAAAACTCTGAGATTCATATGAAAATGTGTAACGTTTGTTTTTGGATTTATGCATCTTTCGGCTCATTTTTTGGTATAAAAACATTTAGTTGACACATAATTGTTATTCCGTAAATATCGTAAATCTTTGTTTTGTTAAAAAAACATTTATGAAATAACAATCATGTGTCAAATAAATGTTTTTATACCGAAAAATGCGGAAATTCAAAAACAGGCGTTACATATTTGATATGAATCTCAGATTTTTACACTACTGCGATATATTGTAAATGTTTTTTTTTATCATTTTTATTGATCACCATAATTATATATATATATATATATTCCTATTTTCCATATATATTCTTTTACTAATTTTACGTTGATGTAAAACTATTTTTTTGTAGATTATCCATCCTAAAATTGTATTAGATTAAGTATGCATTACCTTTTTTTTGGATGGAATGTTAAATTTATTGATCACTCAAAAATTATGTACAAGAAGTTTAAATGAGAAAGCTATGGTATCACAATTAAAAACAGAGTTGCAAAACAGATGCAACAGCAATACACATAAATCAGAGTGAGGAGGAGGTCATCGAGGCGAAACTGCGAACCATCGCTGAAGGAGGTCGTGTAGGAGAGGGTTTGTGGAGTAGTTCAGGGATGCATTAATACCCATTTGTTCTAGGTGATTTATTTTCTTCTTAAAAGCATATTGATAATACCAATTCCTCAAATACCCCAAGAAACATTGTTAAACAAAACCTTGTATTAACATGTGATTTACAATACTGTCATGCTGACGTGTTATCACCATAGAATTTCTCAGAATATTTCTAAAGTAAAGTTTCATTTACTAGAATAATTACAATTCATGTCATTCACATAAAACTTATGTTTCAATTTATTAGAAAGCATAATCATATAATTTTTTTTCATATTTGATGATTACCAAACTGATATATATACATTGTTAAATCATTATTAGTTTCTAATTAATTTCATCTAAAATTAAATTTTATTTTTGAGTTTTGTTTTTTTGTAATGTGACCAATATTATTCTTACTAATTTCATATTTACTTGCAAAATTTAATTTTTTTTTTGTGCAAAATCTTAAGATATTTCATTTTATACAAATTTTTTATAATAAGGTATAATCTGAAAATTTATATAATTATGTTTCTTCAATATAATTATTATATTGATTATAGTTATTATATTGATTATTTTTGGTTTGAATAATCATGTTAAAACAAAAAAAAATGTGTGTCTATAACATTTGTTCTTACACTCCCGTGGTCAAACCAAAGTTCGTCTATCTAAACTCAATCAGATTAGCATTGTTTTGCATATTCAAAATCATATTGAATTGCATATTCAAATCCAATCATATTAAATTGTATATTCAAATCAAATTGCAGTACTCTAATCATACTAAATTGCATATTCAAAGCAAATTATTACACATATTTATAACAATTTATCATTAAATATTCAAATCAAATTATCATTAAACTGCATTTCATTTACATCATATTTTTGAAATCGATCAATCACCGAATAATAATTAGGGCACTCTACCATATATAGCGAAACTAATAATGCAATTTCCTAATATTGATACGTCAACATTTTCGTGTAACACACTTGATTAGAAATTATATCTTTGACATTAATTTCTATCTATTTTAACTAACATACAAATTATATACGTTTTTTATAATTTAAAAATATTACACTATTATCATATTATTACTCAGCTATTATATAGCTTACATCTAAAACCAGTTAAATTATTTTCACCTCAGATAATTAAAAAAAATATCTATCCAAATAAGTTATAGTTATCTCACTCTGCGCACGGCACGAGTTACTATCTAGTAATCTCATATAAGGCAGATAACACATAATCAAATATATACACGATAATATTGATATACAACATATATATCATGTTCCAAAAAAAGGAGTTCTTGCAAGATGGTTTTATCAAAGAACCCAATCAAATAAAGTCTCGAGTGGATTCTTTTTTTTTTTTTTTTTGACGTCGAGTGGATTCTTTTAGGGGGGTTATTAGATATCTGGATTTCACAAAATTAAATATAAATATTTGCATATGGGATATAAACTACCAAAATTACATGGTGGCTTATTTGATAATATTCTTGCTTCGCCACCTTTTGATGAGTCAATTTATCTTTAATTTCCTCCACAGTTCGGACGAATCAACAAATACATTGATATGATGTTTCGTGATTAAAGTATATAATATCAAATAATTATATGCGGAGTTAAATTTATCGAATATTCCCAAACTCAATGTGAAGAAAGCAAAAAGTATAATACTAATGGGTCTTTAAGTATGTACAATTGGAGCATTTGAACATGATTTTGATAATAATAAAAAAAAAAAATATATTGAAAAAATATATTAATTGGAACCCTTAATATTTTTTAGCACATCAAATATACGTTTCATGCATAATTTGTTTTAAATAGTTTGAGACGATCGTCTATAATACCATATATGTTAATTCTTCACTCTTTTCGCTTTATATTAAACCATATTTTCTATCTCAATAATGCACCCAAAGAAAATATCACAACCATAAGCCATCGTAAGTGTACTGTGTATATACTATAAAATGTTATAATTAGTTAAATTACTAGTTGAAACAAGGTTAACTGTTGATATAGCAAATGTCTCACTCTCTGCCTATCTTCTTGAAAACGTTGACCAACGTGAAAAGTGAGAACAAAGACTCCAGTCGTGGCTGCTACCTACTTTTCTCTTGGACGATTCTGGACTCCATTCATGTGCTCATGATATTTTTTTTATTTTTTTACTAAATTATTTTTATTTTTTCTTTCAATATCTGTCTAAATTTGGGTACTCATGATTCTGAATAATGTTTGTAGATCTAGATTAAAATTTGCAATTGAAACAATTTAAAACAGTCTCATCATTTCGTCGGATTATAACTTGCATGTTTGTAATAATAAAAAAGTATTACACTTGTAGCTAAAGAGCTCAAATCCTACTAATGTTGGTTGAGATCTTGCCTATTGCACTATATTTTTTTTTAGATTAGATATATTGATACGTGGACGGTGGAAAAAAAAACTCTTAGCAGGAAACAAGCCGGAAAAAATATGGATTGCAAAATCAAAGTTTGTTAATAAAAAAGTCAAAAGGTATGGATTGCATATAAACATTTTTAGAAGTTCTTTTAATGTAGAAAATTAAACCAAAAAGTCAAAAGGTATTGATGTTAGATGCTTTTCCGCATCATTCTTGATTTATTTTCTTAACATTTATTAAAAAAAACTATTATTTCACTATTGTACATTATCAGAATTTTGATTTTTTTTTTAAACTATTCTTTCACTACCATAGAACTAAAAGTAAAAGGTTATATGTTTTTATACGCCTTTTTACTTTCTTGAATTCAAATATAACTTGCATTTTATCAAGGCCCGTTTATCACTATTGCCTATATTTTATTTTTATAGTGTGCGTTGTGTTTTTGCATCTACGATTCTACGTATGTATGTGTCTGCTGGCACAATGCCTATGAAATATGATGCAAATAAGAAATATTAACTTAATAAACATTAAATTATGGAAATACAAATTTTACATTTGAACTCCAATAGGAATCGAATCCTATACATAAGTTATGTTTAGGCTTCAATACGTTTCCATTACGGTGATATGATCAGTAAAGGATAATAGCATATTTATATGATGACTTTAAACATTAAAAATAAAATTAAGAAAAATATATCAATAACTCAAAAATGCATTTTTTTTGGGTCAAATTTGAATCTGGATAGTGACACATGCAGTACAAAATATTAAAGTATTAATTTTTTACAATAAAAGATGATGCATATATATTGGACGCAAGTTACCTCAGGCGGCCAAATTCTTTTATATTGAGTTAACAAATTAAAATTCTATCTTCTTATTTTGTTTATCGAATCTTGTTACCCTCAACAATATTCCACAGATTACATTAAGAAAGCATATAACTTCCTCTACTTGGTCAAGAAGGTTACAGAAACCATGGCACCAATTATTTTAAAAATGTACCACCATCTACCGTCAGGTATAAGCCAACTTATGTACTTAGAGTTTCATCGGTTTATTAATAAACTCATCATATTGTAGAAACAAAAAAAACAAAAAATGTAACTTTCTCTTGGACTTAAATTCCGATCACAAAATTTTATAATATTTAAACGTCTACTAGATTTATACTAACGATTATTGAATGCAACTCGATCTTGTACCACTAAAGAACAACAAATGAGAGAATGATAGAAGAGTTTAAAACTCATGATAGTTCGAGTTCTGCTTAGACTTTATGTTTTTTTTTTAACCAAAAATAAAAATAAACGAAACTAACTACGTTCGATCGTTTATTTTAAAAATTAGTAAAAAAAAAAAAAATTCAAATTCAGCGTCCTTTCAAGAAAATTCAAGTACAATCAATTGTCTTTCGTAACGCTTAGAAAGTCATTAACTACACATCACTGATAATAAATAATCTACACAATGTCTTTATTCCCTTGGAGGTCAGAGTTTTTGGTCTATTGGTTATGACCTATGAGTGGTTGAAAACATGCCTTACGACAAATCAAATCATACAAATTAGATTATATCACAAGGGGGCACATATAAGGTTCATGAACTTCATGTATTTCGTTGTTTTATTATTCATTTACGTCACGATTCAGCATAGTTGTTTAAGTTAATATGTATGTCTATATCTATAAAGCACGAGGGCAATATTGAGTAATGGGAATTTTCTTTTTCGAAATATTCGGTTTGCTTAAAAGTTAAATGAGATATGATGCAAAGTTGTAAATATGTCNATATATATATATATATATATATATATCTTATTATATAAAGCTGAATCTCTCTATGTAAACGTGACACGTACGATAATTCTTACTCACGAGATCGTGACATGTGTCAATGTAATAATATAAACGTTCGTATGGTCCGAATGTGATGCATTTACAGGCTCACACATGGAAACTGAAGTGTTCTCCAAAATTACGACACCTTATTTGGCAAGTTATATCGAGATGTCTCGATCTCAACCAATTTGCGAAGTAGAGGAATTGATTGTGATACACAATGTGCAAGGTGTGGATCGGAAAATAAAATTATCAATCATGTCCTTTTTGAATGTCCTCCGGCATTACAAACATGGGCACTTTCTAAGATACCAACGCCTCAGGGTGTTTTTCCAATGTCATCGGTTTTTGCTAATTTTGATCATATTTTTTTGGAGACTTCCTCCAGATAATCCGGATACTAGCTTTCCTTGGATTGCGTGGTATATTTGGAAAGCGAGAAATGATAAGGTTTTTTCAAATGTGGACAGAGATCCACAAGAAATACTGAAGCAGGCAGAAACTGAGGCAATAACCTGGGAATCGGCACAGAGTAGTGACCCTGATGTGATAATCCAAAATTTTGTCCCTACTCTGGTGACTCCGACTTACGAAGGTTTGCGGTGTAATATTGATGGATCTTGGAAGGAGACCGATAGTTTCTCTGGATTAGGTTGGTTTTGCTTTCAGGAATGCGTCGAAATGACTATAATGGGAGCAAGAAATCTACGAAAAAGCATCTCCCCCCTACATGTAGAATTGGAAGCACTCATCTGGGCTATGCATTGTTTGATTGCAAACCAGATGACGGCAATAGCTTTTGCAACAGACTGCTCCGAGTTGGTGAAAATGGTGTCTACACCCGAGGATTGGCCGGTTTTTGCATTACACTTGGAGGAATTCGTGAAGAGTAAGGAGGCGTTTTCTTTTTTCTCAATATATTTCACTCATTCCACGCGCAAACAACACAAAGGCAGACAAGTTAACAAGAAGTGTTTGTGTCTACCCAGTGGATATTACTTTTGTAAACTCGGTACCCCGGTTTGGATTTTCGAACCGTTCTAGGTATTTAGGCTGACAAAAAAAAAACGTTCCATTCTTAATTATTTATTTCAAAAAGGGAAAAAATAAATAAATTATGGAAACTACTAAATAGCAAAAGTAAAGTATATAAGTGAAAAAAAACAAAAACTACCATATAATGGTACCATATAATGGAAATTATGTTTTTGAACCTTATCATTTATTTAGAAGTTGCTAACTCATAAATAGTGTTTTAGGTATCCATGTGATTAGTAATTTATTGATAAAAATTACTCCGGAAAGGAAAATAATTACAACATATACTATGAACGTCTAGATCTCTATTGCACTTAGGATTACGCGACATTTTCATGTGTAAAAGTAATAATCTGAAAAAATGAAAAAAATATTAAGTAAATATTTCTTATAAAAATTCTAACTTACGAGATCGTGACATGTGTCAAAAAAAAAGGAAAATGACATTGTAATAATATAAACTTTCATATTGTTAGTTATTGATAAAATAGCAAAAAAAGAAAAAGGAATTGTATTTTATTTAAATGGAAACTATTAAAAAAAATGAAGTAAGAAACAAAAAATAGAAACTATATAATAATAAAAAAATGTAAACTAGAAAATTTATATAAGATTCATAATATATACAATTAGATTAATAACAATTTGTTATATACTTCTTTTATAAGCATTAAATGATATAAAAAATTAAGATTTAGAATTTGTTTTTGGAACCCTCTCATTTATATAAAGAGAATATTTAACATATTTATGTGTAATATGAATCAATTTTAAATGTTCTTAATTGCGAATTACAAAACATAATTTTTAGATAACTAAACATGAATCGTAATGTAAAATATAATTATAAGGATCATATGTACGCGAGTTATCAATTTTAAAATCTAATATAATTTATCTTTTACTCGCGTATTATGCATGACCTAATCTAGTATATATATATATATATGAATACAAACTTTTGTATATCGTATAAATCTTAAAAAATTTATTGGTGCTTTTTGGATGCTATCACAATTATTAACGTTTTTTAATCAATGAAAAATCCTTCCCGTTAAAGTATTTATTTTATACAATCAATGAATAATATATAAAAACCTAAAATGACTAATTATTTTTTTTTTGTAGCTGCTTTTTTCTTATCAGAAAGTTTGGGTCTTTGGCATTGCTTTTCATACCGTCGGATTATAGCATTAAATTTAGATTTTTCCCTTATCAAAAATCGAACTCGTGTTAACCTCTTTTTTTTTTTTGATAAAATAAACCTCATTTCTTTAGAAGGTCCATATTATATCAATAGAGCTAAATATGTTGGGTAATTTAGTTGTTGCCAGATTCGGGCTTAGGAATATAACATTTTGTATGTGAACATATAATATGTTGGTTATACGTTTATAAGAATATAAATATTATGTTGATTAAGTTATCCGCTCTTAATCATGAGGAATTTATTCTTCATATTGTACGTAATACTTTATAAGATTAATCCTTTTTCTGTCAGCGACTTATTAGATTAATCCTTTTAAACCAATCGTGGTTATCCCAGTGGTAGTAGCCAAATTGGCTGGCATAGGTATGTACTATGTCCTCTGGGTTCGACTCCGTTTGGTCACCAATGCTCTGCTTATCATATTATGGACGTGCACCGGTTGGTTGGGCCTCATGTTTATTAGTCAGGGCTTCGAAAGCTTGAGATTTTTCATGATTAACAAAAAAAAAAAAAGATTAATCCTTGTATGAGTTTTTTATAGTTTAAATAGTGACTTGAGGAGCATTTATCACCAAACATTTTATATTAAGGTTATTACATATTTAAGGTTGGAATTGAATCGATCTAACACAGTAACGATACTTATGGGTCGCCCTTCAAAATTTGTCATTTGTTCAATAAAGTTATACGAGTACATGAATATACACATCAATAACAACTACGAACAGGTTTTTGAGTTTCAACTTTTTTTAATGGTTTAAACCTTAAATTATGGGATTGGTCTTGTAATTAATCGACATTGGTTCAATAGTGTTTGTGAATGTATTTGTTTACTTTTCTTTGCAAGAAAATGTTACAGAAACCTAGTTTTAGCTCTATTGTAATGACCTATTAGAAATGTGTTTTCTTGCTAATGCTATGAATTAGAGATGGAAACGAATCAGACATCTTGGAATTTCAGGACATTCAAATGCAGATATAAATACGTCAAATAGTCTATTCGAAGACATCCGATAAAATTGAAACGATATAGAACATGTCTTAAGCGCAAGGATAACACACAAATTAAATCGAGAAATGGTCCAAATTAAATCTTATAAAATCCATAAAACAACTATCGACTCTTAATATGTGGTTTTTTTATCATTTGGATTTTAGATATCCATCCACATAATCACGATATCGGAGAATATATGAATCATGATCTGTCCAAGTAACAAAAGAAAAAATAAAACAATATGGAAAGGATCTAGTAAAAATTATAAAACAGAGTTTTTAGATAATATTTTGAAATTAGTATAATATATTATATATAAATGAATTATTATATGTATTAACTATATAATTAAAACTATATGTAAAAATGATATTTTTATATTTTTTTGGATTCAAATCAGAAATTTTACTATACAGATCAAGATCTTGCGGACATCCAAATTTTCAAAGCGGATCGGATCAAACTTCGGGTATGAACAATAAATTCACCTTCCTACAATGTAAAATGTAACATAAATTTTTCATAAGCATTATCAAAAGATGATCCTAAACCTAAAAAACTATAAAACCAAATATCTGAATTTTTTTTTTTTTTTGTAAAACCTGAAATTTCCATTACTTTGTTTCTTCCATAAGTGGAGGAAAATTTTAATAGAGACAGAGCCGATTTAGCTAGTGAATCGACTAAGAAATTGCCCTAACGAAGAATAAACATCAAACAAATACATTGAAAAGATAAACTCAAGTTTCTAATGTCATGAAAAGATAAACGGCTGCTTGGAGATAAGGCTGGTCTACTGGCTCGCCCGACTGGTTGGTTAGGATAACTTCTCTCGACCATTTTGTTGAATATTCACTATTAAAAATCAGTCTCATTCCAACAAAAATTTACGACGGATTTAAATCGATTTAAATGACCAACAAATTTGCATCGAAATTACGACGAAAAATGTGTTCGATGTAAATTCGTCATAAATATTTGTCGTCGTAAAGTTGTCGTAAACTATATGACAATTTTACGACGATATCAAATTCGTCGTAAACTTGATGTAAAATTACATCGATATTACGACGAATATCATTTTTGCATATTTCGTTGTAAAATCGATGTAATTTTACATCAAATTTACAACGATCAATATTTGATGTAAATTAACGACGATTTCACGTGGATTGTGAAAGTTTGGTATAACACGTTTTCTTATAGGTTCACATAATTATTTACATCGAATCTAGTTGTAAATCCGTCATATATTCGATGTAAATTCGTTGTAATGTTATTTCGATGGTAAAACGTTGTAATTTCCGTTGCAAATCCGTTGGTAATTCTGGAAAAATTTCTATAAATACATCCTAACATCACATGAAATTCTACCAAAAAAAAAAACACATTAAAAAAAAACATTCTACAATCTTTTTTATAAAATGTCTATATACGATCTACGAAGATGGATGTATACGCTAAGGATTCGGAGGGAGCGTTGACGAAAGAATTCAAAGATGGGCTTGAAATATTCATGTAGCAGGCCGGAAATATGCAACAGCCCTGGAAAGCGGTAAGATGTTATGTCCTTGTCGTAAGAGATATATTCTTATTGAGACGGTGTGGAAGCATTTACTAAATAGAGGGTTTATGCGGCAATATTATGTTTGGTATCAACATGTAGAGGGTTTTGAAAGGAATCAAGCTGCTAGTAGTAGTAATTATCAAGGTCATGTAGATTTTGATGAATCAAATTATCAGGGTAGTTATCATCATGGTCAACATCAATTTGATCAGGATCAAGATCATGATAGGATGCATGTCATGGTTACTGATGCATTTCATGAAAAAATGCTGATAATAGTGTTGAGGAACCCAACGTAGATGCGAATGATATGCTAGATGCTGCAAATCAGCCACTCTACGATGGATGTAGAAAATGTCAGTCTAAATTGTCGTTAGCAGTTAGGATGATGACAATTAAAACTGATCATAACTTAGCTGAGGTTTGCGTGGATGATTGGGCTGATCTTATTAAAGAGTATTTGCCAGAGGATAATTTGGCTGCCGAAACATACTATGAGATACAGAAGTTGGTTTTTAGCATTTTTTCATGAAACAAATGCTGATAATAGTGTTGAGGAACCCAACTTAGATGCGAAACGATTTTATGATATGCTAGACGCTGCAAATCAGCCACTCTACGATGGATGTAAAAAAGGTCAGTCTAAATTATCGTTAGCAGCTAGGATGATGACAATTAAAACTGATCATAACTTAGCTGAGGTTTGCATATATGATTGGGCTGATCTTATTAAAGAGTATTTGCCAGAGAATAATTTGGCTGCCGAAACATACTATGAGATACAAAAGTTGGCTTTTAGTTTTGAGTTGCCTTCTGAGATGATAGATGTATGTGTTGACAATTATATGTTTTTTTGGAAAGATGATGATAAGCTGCAGGATTGTCGATTTTGCCAAAAACCGAGATTTAGGCCGCAAACTTCTAGGCGTAGTAAGATATCGTACCAACGGATGTGGTATATTCCTATAACTGATAGGTTGAAACGATTGTATCAATATGAAAGGACAGCTGCATCGATGAGGTGACATGCAGAACATTCACAGACAGAAAAAGAAGTGACTCACCCGTCAGATGCAAAAGCTTGGAAACACTTTAACACGGTACACCAAGACTTTGCTAAATCTAAGCGAAATGTGGTAATGTCGTGAGTACTACGACGATATTACGACGACTATGACCTAAATCTAAGCGCAATTTAGGGCATGAGTATTACGACGACTTGGACTTAAATCGTCGTAATACTCAAAACCAAAATTTTGAATATGATTATAGGGTTGATTCTATGTTGTATAGGATTGATTTTTCATCGTTTATCTTGTTTTAATTAAGCTCTACTCATTGTATAAAAAAATTTGAGTTATCACAAAAATCAATAATATTATATACTTCTGGTAGCCTGGGTACAGAGACGTTGCAACCTGGGTCAGCGATTCGTGACAGTGACGACCTGCAAACAAGCCGCACTCCTAAAGTTGATATTCCAGGCGATACACAGCCGTTACGGAGATCGTCTCGGCCTAATGCGTTGCGGTGTTTTTCTTATGGAGAACACGGTCACATTCAGACAGCGTGTCCCAAGCGGAATCGACGTGGTTTGTTGGTAGACGATGCAAAGTGGAATGATGATAGAAACGCAGACTCACAGGATGATGATGAGCTACCGGAGGACCGTAACAGTGGAGATCAAGGTCACATGATCGTCACACGTGTGTGTTTAGCCCCGGTCGCAGGCAAAGAACCATGGCTGCGGACTAATATATTTCTATCTACCTGCACAATCAAAGGCAAGGTTTGTCATTTTTTTTAATTGATTCTGGTAGTTGCAGGAATGTCATCTCCGAAGAAGCATGTCGTAAGTTAGGATTACGTCGCGAAGATCACCCAACTCCGTACAAGCTCATATGATTAAAGGAGGGTTCAGACATACGAATCACTCAACGAGCTTTGGTATCTTTTTCGATTGGGTTGTATTATAAAGATAAAATTTTCTGCGATGTTGTGCCTATGGATGTTAGTCACCTCTTGTTGGGTAGGCCATGGTAGTATGATCGCGATGTCGCTCACAATGGCAAAACAAATGTCTACAGTTTTGTGTTTGATAATCGTCATATCGTGTTGTTCCCTAGCGCCGAGCCATCGCCTGCCCTTGATATATCGCAGTTGGCTCCGGTTTCAGACCGCAAGCGAGAGACATATGTTCTTATTTGCTCAGTTACATCTTTCGAATAAGAGTTCCGTGACGCAGGATTTGCTATTGTCCTCTTGACAGCACGAGAAGCTTCCACGTCACCTTCATCGATTTCACCTTGACTCGCGATTGTCTTAGCAGAATTTCAGGATGTTTTTACAATATTCATTGCCGCAGGGCTTGCCTCCTATGCGTGATATACAGCATCGTATCGACCTTGAAAAGTGTCTACCACCATATTCGCATTCGTCCCGAAGATGAATGGAAAACTGCTTTCAAAACGCGCGAAGGACTATTTGAGTGGATGGTTATGCCCTTTGGTTTGTCTAACGCCCCAAGTACATTTATGCGTGTCATGAATCAGGCTTTGCGTCCTTACATTGGGAAGTTTGTTGTGGTCTATTTCGACGATATTCTGATTTTTAGCTCTACCTTGGACGACCATACTAACCATCTCCGACAGATTCTGCTCGTTTTGAGACGAGAGACTTTTTTGTTGCTAAACAAAAATGTGAGTTGGGTGTTTCCAAAGTTATATTTCTTGGTTACGTTGTCTCCTCCGACGGCCTCTTCATGGATGATAGCAAAGTTGAAGCAGTGCGTTCGTGGCCTGAACCTCGCACGGTTTCTAAGATACGGAGTTTTCATGGTTTAGCGTCCTTTTATAGGCGGTTTGTGTCTCATTTCAGCACGATAATGGCATCTTTGACGGATTGTATGAAAGCATCAAAATTTGTTTGGACGGCTGAAGCTCGCGATGCATTTCATTTGATCAAAGAGAAGTTTACAATAGCGTCTAAGCTGGGTATTGGAGCCGTTCTGAGTCAATAATCTCGTCCCGTTGCATACTTTAGTGAGAAATTGGCAGGTGCTCTGATGTGTTGCGTTTTTGACGTTTTCCGATTCGCGTTTTTTGTACATAATTGAGTCTTTTTCGATTGTTTTAGTCTTTTAGGAGTCATTTCAGGTGAAAAGGCATTTCGGGACGGAGTCCGGAGGCCTAGAACGGAAAAACGGCGAAAACCGAGCAAAAAAGATGGGATCGATCGATCCAGCTCAAGGGATCGATCGATCCAGGATATCGGACATTTGGTGGATCGATCGCCGTTTCACGCGGATCGATCGATCCGAAGAAAAAGATGGGATCGATCGATCCAGCTCAAGGGATCGATCGATCCAGCCTGTAATAATAGTGTTAAAACGTGTTTTGAACTATTTCACCTAATTTTCTCTCTCTCTTTGACGAAAAACTCTGAAAAATAAGGGGTCTAAGCCCAGTTGTAACATACACTCTGTATTGGAGACTCTTCTCTTTGATCTTGGTGATTTGTAAGCTTGGAAGGCAACCCTTTGATCCTACAATTTGGAGAAGTTTTCTTAATCTCTTCTCTTTCTGTTTTATTGATCATGTGTTCTTCATCATTTCTCTGTATTTGTTCTGCAATTATGAGTGAGTAGTTTCTTAGTTAAGCCAAAGGGTGTTAAGGGATTTCATGATTTAACGGTTTAGGATAGATTAAACGGGGATTTATTCGGTGGATTCTTCGTCTAGGGTGTTCTTATTGCTTGAATTAAACTGATCACTTGGTTCTCGATCTTAGGTTATCTAGCGCACGGGAGTGTTTGTCTAGATGCCGGAAGTATCCTAGATGAGCAAAACGTCCTTATCCAACGGGAGTTGATGTTAAGGCGTTCTTGTGAACCTATCAAATCGCACTAGAAAAGCATGCTTAGAACATTTGAATTCAACGGGAGTTAGTCTTCATAGTTTTAAAGCATAGGGATTAATACTCCGGGAGGAGGTTAATCTATTATTAGGTTTGAGTTCTAGACGTTTCTTAATGCTAACCCCCGTTTAAGATGCATTAACCGTTATTTGTGATTTCCCGCAACGTCACCCGAGGCTTAACGTTTTCTCTATTTGAATTTGCACCGTTTTAGTTATCGTTCTTAGTTTCGAAACCGTAAAACCAAAAAAAAAA